>JAJHUR010075453.1:0-10736 GCA_027495735.1 Lutjanus campechanus | reverse complement strand
GGTAACGTGCCACAAAGTGATGCTTTACACTACTCAGATTACTTTTTGTTGGAATGAGTAACACAGTGTGTTAGTTTTGGAGTTTAGTTACAATTTTAAATAAGTAATCCTAATTACTGTGACAGTTTTACTGTATTTTGTGATTCCTTCTGTTAAACATACTGAAGCCTGAGGTTGTGTCAGTGCTCATGTGCAGCAAACAGCCTTCAGGTAGAAGTTTGTATCTGAACATCTGACCTACTTCAGAGGTTCAAACACTTTTCCATGTCATGGTCCCTCAAAAAGCATTTTTACTCTTCAGTTATACTGAAAATGATGTTTTAAAAACACAGCCCTGAGATACTGTCATCACTCAAACGGCTGGTAAAATTAACTGTGGGTTTAATGTGGAACGGTTCTCTCAGAGAAATGTGGCTAATCTTTTGCATTAAAAAAGAAGAAAAGGACAAACTTAGTTGGATCATAACATGTATTAAACTGTGGGGACAATGTAAAACAGCAGCGCGAGGCTATGTCGAGTCTCTGAATCCAGGAATATTCAGAGGCATTTTTTAAGACTGTGTGTGACGATGATTCAGACTTTAGAGGCTTCAGCAGCTTCATGACTTCATCCCCAAAGTCACTGAGAAGTTTGCCCAGAGAGAGAACAGCCCAGCTGCCTTTCTTTTTCTTTCTTTCACTCAACTGACCTCTTAGCTTTGTTGAGTTAAAGTATATTTAATCATCCCTTGTGGTGCAGGTCCTGTGCAGCCATATTATTGTGCTGGATCAAGTGATGTAGATGTTGAAGAAGTTCATCGTGTCCCTGCTTAACTATTAAAGTTGTTGTCATGGAGTCCATCTGTATCCATAAAAAAATCATCCATGCACCTTGTTGTGGCCTTCAGAGGAGTGAAGTTGAAGCACCTTGAGTTTATGTTCCTTATATGAAATGTGTTTTATAAATAAAGCTGACTTGACTTGACTTGAGTTCTCTGCTGTTCACTTATAGTTTATTTATTCTGAGTTTGGTTGATCTGCTTATGAATATGGAATATTATGTATATTAAGTGTTTAATTTTGGTGATGATCGACCTGTGACTTGAGGATGTGTTGATGCATGTATAGATTTCCTGTATGTTGAAGTGGTGGTTTTTTACATGTAAAAACACCACTGATTTGAAACAGTGTATTCACACTGAAGTATGTGCGCATTAATTTGTTGGATGATTTTGTAGAGTGGACTGGAGGAATAAATAAAACAAAATAAAAATATCTGACAGTTTAAAAAATGAGGAACAGGAGGTACAGAAATGCGGAAGGGAAATGTAAATCCCGTTACTGGTGATGTTATTTCTTTTTCATTTCTTTTTCATTTTTACAGTCTGGATTGGGGAGTGTTAGAACTAGACAAGAATGTTAATTCTTCCTGCTCCATTTTACACATGAAATGTTAATTTCTATTTTCCATGGAACATCTGTTGAATATTGGTTATTTATTGGTTAAATTTTAATATTATTTTCTGTTATAATTATTTCTTAATGTTCAAAATAAATAAATAAAATCAAAAATATGTATGTATGTAAATATGGAGATGTTAGAGCCCTACATCTTCATCCACAGACTATAACAGCACCAGAGTCAACAGTCAATGATTTGTAGGCTTCAGTTCAGCTTAAAGAGAGAAAAAACAGTTTGAGATCAGATTTGATGGGAGGATAGTTTGATGAATAAGAACCTCTCTCTCTCTCTCTCTCTCTCTCTCTCTCTCTCTCTCTCTCTCATTAAAATGTACAAATAAGGTACAATAATAAAAGTAAGTCAGAAAAGTATGGAAAAAATATATATATATAACAGATTATTTAAACATAAAGGTAGATAAGTAGATTAAGTAGATAATCAATAACATCAACATCAATAAAACTGAAAAATAAATATCTAGTAGATTTTATATTCATGTGTCGCAGTATGTTTTTGTGAGCCACATGAATCAAGGAAAAGAACAAACAAACAAAAAAAAGAAAACGAATAAAGAAAAATGTAGATTGACTCTCTCAGACTGACTTGAATTCTCTACTGACCTCAGAGTCTCCAGTCTACAGTGTGGACTCTCCAGAGAATCACACAGCAGCTTCACTGCTGAATCCTGCAGCTTGTTGAAGCTCAGGTCCAGCTCTCTCAGATGGGAGGGGTTGGACTTCAGAGCTGAGGCCAGAGAAGCACAGCTGATCTCTGACAACCTGCAGAAACGCAACCTGAATAAAGAATAAATGATGTAACTAAGAATGTTTTCATGATTGATTAATAATTCAGTGTTTAAAATATCAGCTGTAGCATGTAGCCGGTAGGATGTAAACATGGCGTTGATCTCGCGAGACTCCGTATATATCTTAATGGACGCACATGCTTGAAGTCTCGTGAGATCGGCGCCATGTTTACATCCTACCAGCTACGTGCTACAGCTGATATTTCTGCTAAAAACATGGCGTAAATGGCGCCTTTTGCGGTTAATTTTTAATGTCGCGGCTCGTGGACACTTGGATTACACCACACAAAACAGCCTTTGTCACCAAAACAGCCTTTTAACAACTGAAGAATATATCAAGAATTAAGGGCTGTCCAAAAAAGATCAGGAGAAGCTGATTCATGCTTTCATCTCCAACAGACTTGACTACTGCAATGGTCTTCTGACTGGACTCCCCCAAAAAAGTATTAAACAACTGCAGCTCATTCAGAACGCAGCAGCTCGAGTTTTAACCAGAACAAAGAGATCAGAGCACATCACCCCTGTTCTTAAGTCTTTACACTGGCTCCTAGTCAGCTACAGAATAGATTTTAAAGTTCTGCTACTGGTCTACAAATCACTGAATGGTTTAGGTCCAGAATACATGAAGGACATGTTAGTAGGGTATAAACCCAGTAGAGCTCTGAGATCTACTGACTCAGGTCAGATAGTGGAGCACAGAGTACAAACTAGACATGGTGAAGCAGCATTTAGCTGTTATGCTGCACACAACTGGAATAAACTACCAGCAGAACTGAAATCAGCCCCAACTGTAAGCACTTTTAAATCCAGGTTAAAAACATTTCTCTTTTCATGTGCGTATGGATGAGCTCTTAAGAGTTTTTAATTATAATTTTTGGATTTGCACTCTTTCTTGTACTTCTTTTCTCTTTCTTTCTTTTAGTATTTCTAATTTTTAAATTTTTAAAATGTTTTTACATGTTCTTTTCTTTTCACATTTTTTGCTCTTACTGTTAAATGTTCTGTCTTTATGTAAAGCACATTGAGTTGCCTGTTGGTATGAAATGCGCTATATAAATAAAGATGCCTTGCCTTGCCTGCCACACAAGCAGGATGGAGACGTTTTGTGTTTGTTTTGTGTGCTATTTTTAACGTTTAATCCGTGGTCACCGTTCACTGCCATTGTACTGGATGAGCCTGCTACCCTGTTTCTCCTAAAACTCCAGGATTGTTTTGTGAACTGAAGATCTTCACTTATCATCACATCGGTATAGTGGTGAGTACATACTGAGTGCGTTATCATGTAAAGTGGAGTATCACTTTAAGAATCTGGAAGTTTAGAAAATGTAAACTCAAAACACCTGAATCCAACAGCATACACTTAAAAATATTAAAAATAAAAAATATATATAAAAAGAGCTGTCATTAAGTTTAATGACAACACAACACTAACAGTTATGGAAGCAGAGAAGAGACGCACATGCAGAGTCAGAGATGGTGACACTTGTTTGTTTGTTGTTTGTTTTTGTTTTTGTCACTGACAGGCTCAGATTGTTATTTTTAGTGTCTGGTAACATTATGGAAAGGATCACGCCAGTATTTTAAAGAATAAGATATGTTACATTTAAGCAGAAACAACCGTTTAACTGTTCACACCAAACTAACCAAAAAACTTTAGTATCATCGTCAGGTTCTTTCAAACTTTACAAAAACTAAATAAAACTCACCAAAGACATCTGGGTTAATTTTTCCATTGTACATATATATAGTATATCTGCAAAGCTGCTCTAATGGAGTCCCAGAATGAAAATATAGAACTGGAAATGAACCTTCATTCATTCATTCATTCATTCATTCATTCAACCTTTATTTTAACTCAGAAATACATTGATGTAGAGACGTCATTCACAGTGTAGATAGGTCATGATAGATAGAACATAACAAAGACTATACTTTTTTCTCAAATGTTTATAATTCATATTCTTGAATTGATTATTTTTTTATTCGCTCTAGATATATGCATATGTTAAAAGACTGTGGAATGAATTCAATTACTCTCTCAGATCATGGTAGAATTCATTTATCCATCCATTTGGATTGAGGAAATTTTAGGGCTAAGTGTGGAGCAAAAATTATTTAAAAGAGAAAAAAAGAGAAAGAAAACAGGGGCGGACGTTTAGCTCAGTGGGTAGAGCGTCCGACCCATGTGTTGAGGCTGTAGTTCTCTGCGGCGGCCGCTGGTTCGACTCCCGCCCTCGGCCCTTTGCTGCATGTCATCCCCTCTCTCTCTCTGCCCCTTTCCTGTCTACTCTTCAGCTGTCACTGTGAATAAAAAGGCACAAATGGCCAAAAAAATAACTTAAACAAAAAAGGGGGGGAAAGAAAACAGCGATTCTCTCAAAGACCCCAATATTATCTGGGAGGCTGCAAAATCTACTTTAAGGGGGTTGATTATTTCATATGTAACTTTCAAAAAACATGAAAGTTTAAAGCAAAGACAAGAACTTGAGAAAGTCTTAGAAAGATGTGAAGCACTTACTAAAACTGCAACTACAGTAAAAATTAACACAAAAAATAAATCATATCAGACAAAAGCATTATGAATTTGATAATAAACCTGGTAAATTACTTGCCCATCTGTTAAAGAAGGAGGAAGCAGAGAGGGTTATAAAGGCAATTTGCTCCAAAGAAAATAACATAATAACATATACTATCCAAAAAAGATTAATTAAGCTTTATATTAATTCTATACGACACTCTACACACATCAAAGTATATACTCACAAGAAGAACTTGATAACTATCTTCAAAACACCAGTTTACCTAAATTATCTGAATAAGACCAACAAAATTTGAATTCTCCATCCATGCAGGTAGAAGTTTTAGCTACACTTAATTTAATGTCTACAAATAAAAGCCCAGGTTCAGATGGCTTTCCAGCTGAATTTTATAAAGAATTCTGGACTGATCTTCAGCCTATTTTTATGTCAATGATAAATAATTTCTGTCACAACAGAATACTCCCTCAATTAATGACTCTTGCACATATTAGTGTATTACATAAAAGTGTAAAGGTTATTACTAATTAAGTTATTATTATTATTATCATTATAATAATAATAATAATAATAATAATAATAATAATAATAATAATTATTATTATTATTATTATTATTATTAATTATTAAGTTAATAGCAAAAAGACTTGAACTTCTTATGTCTAAATTAATTAACCTGGACCAGTCCGGCTTTATAAAAGGGAGATATTCAGCTGATAACATAAGAAGGCTCTTGAATGTGATTAACTATTTGGACACCCGCTGGACCCCTTCTCTACTTCTTTCATTGGATGGGGAGAAGGCGTTCGACAGGGTCGAATGGAATTTTCTTTTCTCAGTCTTGATCAGATTTAATGTGGGCTCTAATTTCGCTGAATGGATTAAGGTATTTTACAAAGGCCCAAAAGCAGCAGTTATTACTAATGGTACCTCTGACTTCTTCTCTCTTTCCAGAGGAACAAGACATTGTCCATTCTCACCCTTGCTTTTTGCAAAGGTCGTTGAATCATGAGCGTTACATGTGCAAGATAATACAAACATCAAAGGACTGAGCATTAATAATAAAGAACATAAAATATTGTCATATGCTGATGACATAATTTTATATCTAACAGAACTAGAAAGCTCAATACCACATCTTCTTAGTCTAACAGAACACTTTGAAAAATATTCAGGATATAAAATCAACTTCAACAAATCTAATGCTTGCCTCTTACATATGACACCAACAGATCAAATGTATAAATCTTGTCCCTTTCAATGGACACCAGAAGGTTTTAAATATTTGGGAGTAAATTTTACACCAAATTTAAATAATATATTAAAAGAAAAGTATAGCCCTGTTATAGAAAAGATTAAATTGAATTTGTGCAAATGGTCTTTGTTGCCATCATCTCTGTTAGGGAGAATAAATGTTGTATGAATGAATGTTCCTCCAAGACTTTCTCTTCCAAATGTTTCCATGTGATTTATCTGCATCATTTTTAAATCTCTTTACAAGACTTCCAATTCTAAAAAATGCAGAATATTAATATTAGAAAGACCAACCATTAGAAAAACTGACTCTGGAAAAAAAATAAATTGGGAACATATCTTTCAAGAACTTTGGTCTCCATTACTTTCTCACCTTTCAAGAAGAGATCAATAATGGACTGCATGGTGTGTGTGTGTGTGTGTGTGTGTGTGTGTGTGTGTGTGTTTTCTTTCTTTACTTGCTTGTTTGTCCTTTCTGTGTTGTTTGTTTGGGTATATGGGGGTTGAGGGAAGGGTTAAATGACATGCAGAAACCTAAGTATACTTTGTTATGACTGTATGATTACATATTGGTGCTGGCCTATGGTACACTGTGGAAATAAAAAGATGTTGAAAACATGATACAAGACAAGATACTCAGTGTTTGTCACCTCTTCTTTTACATCATATTAATCTCAGCACAGAACTGAAGAATAATGTCTGACCTCAGAGTCTCCAGTCTGCAGTGTGGACTCTCCAGAAAATCACACAGCAGCTTCACTCCTGAATCCTGCAGCTCGTTGTTACTCAGATCCAGCTCTCTCAGATGGGAGGGGTTGGACTTCAGAGCTGAGGCCAGAGAAGCACAGCTGATCTCTGACAAACAGCAGCCCCACAATCTGAATAAAGAAACAAAATCAAAATTATTAAAAGTCCAGTGTGTAATATTTACAGGGATTTATTGACAGAAATGGATTATATTATACATAAGTATGTTATTTATTATTATCAATCAACTAAAACTTCTTTATGTTTGCGTTACCTTAGAAATCGCCATTTATAGTTTCATAGGAGCGGGTCGCCTTTTACGGTCGCCGCCATCTTGCGCCACCATGTTTTCTGCAGCTGCGCAGAGCGGATGTGTTACGTAAACTCAGCAGCGTAAACACGGATGATGAAGAGGAGGACAGACAGCGGTGTTTACTGGCAAACTATCAAACCAGTGGATGATCATAGTTATTATTTACCACAAGCAAAAGCAGCAGACTGTGAACTCTTGTCCTCAAAGAAGTGAAAATATGAAGAAAACAAACGGCAGCGCGACAGCTGACAGCAGAAAACAAGGACTAACATCGGTGTGGCGTTTATCACATGGACGACACTGATGAGGGACTATTTTCACAGAAAGTTGCTTCTTTTCTGTTGGACAGGTAATTCATCCTACACACGTAACTGCACTTTATTATGAGATAGCTTTAGGTAACGATATAACATGACCACGGACATAACGCTAATCACTCACACAGGTAACTTTTCCTCCGTGTTTCTGTCGATAATATGTTTGTTACCACGACTGTAAATCTACATGTTGCTTCAAAAGTATGATCAGGACCTGAAATATCCGGTGACGTTACTGAGATCAGCTCACGGCTGCTGGAAGTTATTGTCTATAAAACAGTTGAGCTAATGTGGCTGCAGTCGACTGCTAGTTTATGAGCTATGGCTATAACTGTGTGAGTTATTAGTGTGGTTATGTCCAGGTGAGCCGTTCCTCTCAGCACTGTCGCACATAACAGGATGTATTACAGGTGTGTGTGACTGTGTCACGTAGCTTGTATTTTCTTTATGTTTCTGCAGCTGTGACAAACGTCTTGTAACATCACCTCATATGAAGGAAAAACCTTTTCATGTCTCAGCTGCAGCTTTATCTACCATCCACGCTGTTAATAGTGGGACAATGAAATAACTGTCAAAATGTTGCTGATTAATAGGTTTTTCATTAATAGTTTATGTTCAATGTTATATCTTTGTATGTGTCATGTAGAAAACATGCTGTGGTTATTTTTTATTATTATACTACTTATTGTTTGCCTATACATTCATCAATAATACAATATAGTCATAAAGTGTTACATCTTACATCAGGGGTATTTAACCATTGTTGCACCATTGTTGGCTACAAGTACTGTATGTACATTTTCATCATAGCAAAATAATAAAAAAATAAGACATTGTTTTCACTAAATGGCTTTTCATATCTGGATGACAGTTGCTAATCAATTGAATCATCAGGTGTGTTTTTTTATTAGAGTACGCAGATTATTATCTCAAACATCTTCATGGAATATAACTGAATACTCATGTATGACATCTCCATGTATATTTTGTTTCTCTCCTAAAGGCAGCAAAAACTGGCTGAAAGACACCATTTGAGATGATGAGGGAGGAGCATTGGACCAGATGACCCCAGAAAGTTCAGTTTGGTGCCCCTCATACGTGGACCTGCAACATCAGAACTGCTGCAGACAGGACAGGTCCATGTAAGTGACACACATTTATTTGCCTTTATTGTGGCATATTAACCTGCCCTGTAAATCATACTTTTAGTGATTTATAATTATTTTGACCACATTGCATAAAAGCAATAAAACAATATTCTAACTAAATGTATCTTGACTCTGTCTTGAACAGGACGGACATTCAGTACAGCTGCTGATCTGGAATGATTCAGACAAGAGTTCACTGTTTCATCCAACAGCAAAGAACTGAATCAGTGTGTTTCTTAGGGAGGACCACAGGATGAAGGAGCTGGAGCACAATGATAACCTCCATCACCTCACAACTTTTAGTGTTCAAACAGACAAATGTTTCAACAGCTTCTTCCGTCTTTATCCAAACCAACTCTGATGAGGACAGAATAAGTTGTCAAATGTTTGTTCACTAAAAGCTGCATGTTGTGGTTGTACACCAACATTTCTCCTTCTATTCTCAACACAAAGCAAAGTGTTCTTTTTTATATTCATCTATTTATTCCAGACTGATGTCCAGCTGTCCCCTGTAAGGATAAAACACATCAGTGTAACCTGAAGTAGAAACGAACATTTACAGACACTGCAGGGAAGTATTGTCATGATTATTGTATAATTATAAGCATGTTTATATGAAGATCACTGCAAAAAATAAATCATATACAACTGATGATCAGTTTTAATAGTTATTGTCCACATTCAGTCATATAAATAATATTCTAAGAATATCAACATATAAACTACAAATGTCCTGTAATAAGTTGCTGAATCAGGGTGATTCTCAGTCAGGACCACAGAATAATAAACTCACAGCTTTTAGTCTTCAGATCAAACAGACAAATGTCTCGTCAGCTTCTTCTGTCTTCATCAAAGTCAACTCTGAAGAAGACAGAATATATCTACCAGTATACACCAGTATATCTGTGACAAGCTTTTTATCAGTTGGTCTTTAAAAATTACTGTCAACACACAGCTGACTGACTCTGAGCTTCATCCTTGTCGCGAGGTTCTACTTCACTTTCTCCAAAGAGTAAAAACACAGGCGTAGTCGGGGAGATATCTTGATGGTGAAGATTTATTTGCCGGCCTCCCAAGGTGCAAACAGTGATATTTACAAAAAAATGAAAAAAAATGAAAAACGAGCAAAAAGAAAAAAATAATATTTCATACAAAATTCCAAAACGTAACGAAACGAGTTCTTCAATAACTCAACTTTCTGTCAATGAAACAAATTCCCACACACAGTCAGGCAGATGTTACCTTCTCTGTAATCAAGACAAGACTGACTCATCCAGGGCCAAAGCAGTCCCCTTTATACCAGTTGCCCCTCCCACTAGGCTTGGCATACACCAAAAAAAAACACAATTGGCACGTTTTTAACCAGATACATCATTTACAGACTCCTAAACTCCAAATATATACACCAAAAAAATAATGTATATTTTCATAAATGGTCCCCTTTAACATCACAAGTTATTTACAAGAAAAAGTAATTTTACAAACAAGAAACGTAACATTGCCGATCACATGATCACAAAAACGCGCGAGGACAAACTATTTAACCGAGCAATCGGTTACGTCCCTGTTTGGCCAACCAAACTTAGACAGCGGGAGACAGCAAGATGAACATGCAACGCATTTCCACATGGTAAGCAATACGACGTGTTGTGTTTACAAGCACAGTTACAAGTTTAATGTATGTAGGTGTAGTGATGTACGTGAATGCAACACAGGACTGCGGACGCGGAAGGGTGACGTCAGCAGGAGGGAACTGTGGGAAAATGCATGACAGAAACGTGAGAGATACGGTTGTAATCTGCTCCGAGAATTACTAATAAAAGACGACGTTAAGACCAAGCAACGACTGGCTGGTGATTAACGTGACATGGTGTCAGAGGTCGCGGACTGAACGCCGAGGAGGAATGGCGAAGTTTGGACCGCCGGAGCCATTTGACTTCTCCCAGCCGACGGAGTGGCCGGTCTGGAGGCGCCGGTTCGACAGATTCCGAGTGGCCTCGAAGCTCGACAAAGAGAGCGGGGAAGTACAAATTAACTCTCTTCTATATGCATTGGGGAGGGAGGCTGAGCCTATTTACGAGTCTTTTGTATATGATGGAGACGTGGATAATCCGGAGTATGACTACACGACCGTTATTACGAAGTTTGACGAGCACTTCGTGCCACGACGTAAT
>JAJHUR010075448.1:0-12690 GCA_027495735.1 Lutjanus campechanus | reverse complement strand
ACAAATATTGTCTTTTGTTGGCTGAAATGAGAAGAAACAACCTATTTTGTAGGTATTCAGCTAATATGAGTAATTATAGACTGTTACATTTATATCGGGTGTATGAGCAGTTCTTCAAAATGAATGTCTGACCTATCCTCTCGTATTTGTTGCAATAGCTACTTTGAATTCTTTAAAAATGTCTTCTATATCATGGCATTCACACTCACAAGTGTTATTATCTCTCAGTGGCTCATTTTTGTCTGCATAGCATCAATTACGGGACAAATTGAACAGCTCTCAAACTCAACAGCACTCAAATCAAATCAAATATTGCAGCTCAGTGTTTTTATGATACATGTGAGATGATGTAGACACTTTGTGAGCTTTGCTCTTCAGGGACGCATATTTTAAGTACAGTGCCATTTAATGTTTTGTTTTGATATTGTTATGGATTAATTATTATTATTAGATTATTATTGTTAATGTTAGCAGTTCTTACAGTGGTTATTCTTTACTCTACCCAGATTCGCTCTCTGATCACTGACCTTTCTGGGAATAAGTTGCTGATCCTGAGCGGCCAGAGCTCTGAGCAGGGAGGTGACATCCTACTGCAAGGTGGAGCCTTCACCTGGGATCACTTCTCTGACATAATTTCCAACCCTCAAGTAAGCTGGATGCACTGTCTCTTCAAGTACTTCTTTATACCGCAAAGGTCAACTTGCAATCATAAAGCTCAGATTGGCGCAGTTGTTTTAGTTGTTTTCTTTACTGTTACTGTGTTCCCAGGTGATTGAACTCCTGTCCAAGGCCTCTTCAGAGCAGCCGTTCAGGCTTACTGTTTCCTGTCAGGGAGACGGGGGGTGGAGCTCCCTGGGCCAAAGCCAGGAGCAGCAGTCGCTCCAAAATCTTCTGGAATATCGCCTGAACCCCGAACCCCACCTCCCGGACATGGACGGAGTCACAGAGTTCACCGAGTATGTCTCAGAGACAGTGGACGTGCCGTCGTCCTTTGACCTTCTTGAGCCACCGACCTCTGGAGGATTTCTGAAGCTGTCCAAACCCTGCTGCTACATTTTCCCAGGAGGCAGGGGAGACTCTGCTCTGTTCGCCGTCAACGGCTTCAACATCCTGGTGGACGGAGGATCTGACAGGAAGTCATGCTTCTGGAAGCTGGTTCGCCACCTGGACAGGATCGACTCTGTTCTGCTCACCCACATCGGTGCAGACAACCTCCCCGGCATCAATGGGCTGTTTCAGAGAAAGATTGCAGAGCAAGAGGAGGAGCGTAACCAAGGGAATGGCTCCAGCAGCAACGGTGACTGGATGAAGAACCTGATCTCTCCTGAGCTCGGGATTGTTTTTTTCAACGTCCCAGAGAAGCTTCGGACGCCTGAGTCCACGCTGAAAGTGAAGCGAAGCATTGAGGAAGCGTCTCTTACATTGCAGTACCTCAACAAGCTTGGCATCACACCAGAGCCCCTTCACAGGGTAGTCAGCAACACTATTGAGCCTATCACACTATTCCACAAACTTGGCGTGGGAAAGTTAGACATGTATGTCTTAAACCCTGTAAAAGAGAGCAAAGAGATGCAGTTTCTAATGCAGAAATGGGCTGGAAACAGCAAAGCCAAGACAGGGATTACGATGCCCAACGGAAAAGAAGGAGAAATATCTGTCCCTTATTTGACATCAGTCACCGCTCTCATTGTTTGGATTCCTCACCGTCCAACAGAAAAGATAGTCAGGGTGCTCTTCCCCGGAAATGCACCGCAGAATAAAATCTTTGAGGGCCTTGAGAAACTCAAACACCTGGACTTCCTGCGATACCCAGTGGCTACGCAAAAAGACATATCATCTGGTGCACCTCCTCCCATCCTCAAACAGACGAAAATGAGATCAAGAACTGACAGCAAAGAGAGTCTCAAGTCTTCACCCAAACCACACTCTAAAAAGAAAGAAGCCAGTGGGCAGGAGGAAGAGTCCAAGAGTGACACCACTAAAGAGAATAAAGTAGAAAAGAAAGAAGAGAAGAAAGTTAAAAGTGAAAGTCTTAAAGCCACCAAACAGCAGAAAAACAGTGAGGTGGCCCCTGCCTCAGACAAAAAGTCAGAGAAAAAGAAGATAACCAAGGATAAAGCTGCCAAGCAGGAGAAAGCATCCAAGATGGATGAAAAGAAAGACAAAGAGAAAAAAGAAATCAAGAAAGAGAAACGAGAGGTAAAGAAGGATGAGAATATAAGGAAAGAAGAGAAAAAAGAAAGTAAAGCCAAGGAGGATAAAAAGAAGGATCCAAGTAAACCGGAGCTGAGAAAAATCACTAAACCTGACCTGAAGCCACTCACTCCTGAAGTGAGAAAAACTCTGCATAAGGCGAAGACTCAGGCCAAGCCCAAGGCGGACAAGAATAAGGCAGTTAAAGAGGAAGCAAATGAGAAAAAGCCAGTCCCAAAGAACATCCCTGAAGAGGTCGCAGCAGCAGCTTTGGCTGACAGGTCCATTGTGTCCTCCCCAGAGGACCTCACTGAGGACTTTGAGGCTCTGAAGCAGGAAGAGCTGTCCAAAGTTAAGTCTGTGCCGATCCAGAATGATGTGATATCTGGCCATTCACTGTACACAGATACCAAAGTTTCTCCCTCAGTTTTCCCTGATGAGAAAGTCACATCCGCGGCCACTGAGATAAAATCTGCTTCACCCAAATCCCCCGTCAAACAGGAAGAAGAAATCAAAGAACAGGTAGCAGCCACTGAAAAGAAGGAAGCAAGTGATGGATTTGACAAGAAGTATGAAGAGGAGAAAATGGAGAAACATGACAAATACCCTGTGAAGGACGACATGAAAGACAGATCAAAGAAGAGCGACAGCTCAGAGGAAGAGGGCGACGTGATCGAAAAAGCCGATCTTGAAGGAACAGAAGATGACGAGGTCCTGAAATATAAAACAGAGGAGGCGAAAAAGGAAAAAACTGGAAAGGAGTGGGACACCAAGCCAACTGAGCAAAAACCTTCATCAACCACAGCCCTGTCTGGGCAAGTAGCAGCCACCGCCTCAGAACAGTTCTCCTTCATCCAAGACGAGACCATCCCTGGTTACTCCGAGACTGAACAGACCATCTCTGATGAGGAGATCCACGAGGAACCCGAAGACAGAATCCCACAGCTGCGCTATGATGTGGGCTCCTATGACGTCTCTGTCCCTGACGTCCCTGGCACCTTTGACTCCATGCATGGTATTAAAGAAATGAAAAGCTCTGCTGTCTCTGAGGTTGCAAATGCCAAACCCAAAGCCTTCATGGGAGGTCAAGAGCCTGAGCTTGCACCCTACCCTGCCATCATCGCTGCTCCTCTTGCAGAGGAGGAACACATCTCCTCAGCAACATCCATCACCGAATATGACAAACTGTCGTCCTTTGCCACATCCGTAGCTGAGGACCAGTCAATAACATCTGTGACAGCACCTCAGACTGAGGAAGCTGGGAGGAACTCTCTCCTTCTTGACACCATGAACAACATCCCACGTGCTGAGGCCATCCAGGGTAAGGACTATCTTCACTCAGCAGGAACCATCTCACCCACCTCCTCTCTGGAGGATGACAAGTGCTTTAAGTCTCCTTCCTCTGATGAGTACCAGCCCCAAATTCCTGAGATGGAGAGCGATGCAAAGATCAAATTAGCCCATGAAGAAGAAGACGATGAGGAAGAGGAGGACGAGGACCAGACTCCGAACGTTGACATCCCTCTGGGTAAACTCCAAGAGGGCTATGAACACGCAGCCTCCATGATGCTGCAGGAGAAGGAGAAATCTCCCTCTGCCGCTTTCTCTCCTCCTCTCTTCTCTACCACCCAGTATTCTCCCACACAGGCTGTCAAAGAAAACCAGGATCTCTTTAGCACAGGAGGATTTAAGTCTGCTGCTGATATAAAGCCTGTTTCACCCCCTCCGTCTTTCTCTTCTGGGTTTGAATCCCACTCCAGGCAAGAGAGTGAGGAAAGATGTGTAAGTCCAGATGACAGCACCATGAAACTGGCCTCGCCCACACAATCTGTGCCGACAAGCAGTGGCTACTCTCCCACTGAAGACAAACACTTTAAGACCGAAGAGAAAGAAGAGGCAGTGACCGACGTTAAAGCCGACTCCCAGAAAACTGAGAAATCAGTCACCATCTCAGACAGTACCTCTTTTATCGGTCTGCAAGGTGACAAGACTGCGCCTGACGAGTCTGAAGAATCCAGCGAAGATAATGATGAAGATGAGTGTTATGCCAAAAAGGATCTACAGCCCACCGTCAAGGCCAAGCTCATGGAAGCAAAAGAGGGGTGCTTCTTGGATGATGACTTCACCTTTGAGACAAAATCTGCAAAGATAGAACCACAAATCAAGGTAGAAACAGAAGTCAAGGGCTCAGACAAGACACAGGTGTCTTTTATCACAGAGGACAAACCAGTGCCTCAAGTGATGTACTCAGATGAAGAGGAAGAGGAAGATGAGGATGAGACAGATGATCATTTCCCAAGTGGGTTAGGCCCTAAGCCCTTATCAACAGATCAGAGCGAAGCAGACTTGAAAAGTGAAAGCACAGAAAAATCAGATATCAAAGAGGCTGAGAAGAGCGTTCATTTCAGTCTCTATGCTTGTCCAGAGAGGGAGGGGAAAGAAAAGGCCGTCTATATAAGACAAGACACGCCCTACGTGCATGGCAAAACATTCTCTTACGGTGACGTTTATGACAGCAAAACAAGCTCCATGGACTCTGATTCATATCATCAGGAGTCCTTAGATAAGCCGGACAAGGACAATGGAAAGGGTGGAGTGGATCTGCAGAAACATGAGCCCTCATCCCCAGAAACAGCCACAGACAAGATGTCAGAGAAGGAGGGATTTACCGTCTCTTATGGAAAAGAGTCCTCCACCTCACCTTGGCTTGACTCCAAGGGCACTTCTGCTCTGCCTCCATTTGAAAAAGACGCCAAAGAAAAGGAGACATTTGAATACAGCGCAGGCAGCCGATTCCCTTCGGTGGCTGATAGACCTGAGGCCTCATCCACCGCCTTATCATCAGAAAAAGACGCGCCTTTTAAAAGCCAGACTGATGGCACGAAGCCCCAGACATACTCCTCAATGACGGCATTTGATATGGACAAACCTGCTGCCACTGGCTTCGGCGAGAAAGGAGCATGTTTGGAGGTTGATATGAGAAAACTAACAGCAAGGGATGAGGAGGACTATGATGATGATGAAGTTGTTGATGAGGATGATGAGGAGGAGGAGGAAGAGGAGGAGGAGGAGGAGGAGGAGGAGGATGAATGTACTGTTGATTCTGATATGGAGAAAGGTGCCAAAGATAAGTCTGAGAAAGAAGTAAAAAGTCCAATTACTGAAATGTTTGGCTCAAATAGACCCGAATTTATGGTTTCTATGGCTGGATATGGCTACAACAGTCAGGGGAAGCCGAGTATGACAGAAAGCACTCCTAGCTCACTCACAAAGGCTGAAGACAAACCTAAGACCGACTCCTTAACCTTCAGTGGGAAGCCAACAGATTTAGGGGCTACAGGTTTCTCTGGCTACTCCTCAGGGTTCGATTACTCATATGGGAAAGGTGAGAAAGACTCATTTTTATCAAGTCAGACCACAGACAGAGGTAAAGACGACTTCACTCTGAAATCAACAGAGGACACTTATTACCAGAATGACAGAGCTGATCCCGATTTTGAGAAACAGAAGACACCAGATCTTCTGAGTAAGAAATCACTGGACACGAGCTTCCAGTACACGACCACCGCTGGCCCTGGGTACTCCTCCTCTTCGGCCTACAGCTACTCCTCCTCCACCTCGGGCTCCCTCTCCACCAGCCGTCAGTTCGGAGAGGAGCTGGAGACGCCTGCCGAGCCTCTCTTTGAGTACTCCTCCTTTAAAGATGAGCACTCACTGGTCATGGATTCTCCCTTCTCCAGCTCCGCTGCCGCCAAAGACGACTATCTAGAAGTGTCTGAAAAACAGATCACTGCTACAACTACGGCTGAGTCCACCTCCAGTTTAGCCCGCTTCTCTCCCCTCAGCCCATTCGAGGAGGTCAAAGCCTTCCCCTCGCTCTCATCTGCTGCCTTTGCTGAGGACAAGAAGGAGCATACGACTTCATCAGGTGGAGTTACGGACAAAGGCCCTCAATCGGACTGCTTTTATAAGCCTGATTGGTCTGAGGGGTCCAAGCTGGACTCAGCTGCTGGGTTTGGGGCCTCAGCAGGGCTGTTCTCTCAACCTTCAGAACTCTCCAAGGATAAAGAGGCAGCCAGCGCCGCTCTTTTTGGTGTAACCTCCTCACCACGCCCAGATATAGAAGGCAAGCATTACTTTGAGGAGACTGACAGCAGTGAAGAAGAGGATGAGGAGGCTTACATGCGTGAGATGACTCGCAGATCGCCTTCCAGCGGCCTGACTGGTAGCCTCGCATTTTCTGATAAGCCTGTTGCTCCAGCTGCCAGTGAAAAGACAAGTGGGACACTCCCAGATGTTCTTGGCTCATACAAGCCTTCACCTCTTCAGGCCAGCAAGCCAGACGCAACCAACGGTCCCACAGAGGTTAGCTCAAGCTCCACCCTCCTTGCTGGAGCAGCAGCCAGTGGTGCATCTTCAGGCCCAGCCAAGGTGGAGCCCAGAGATGGAGCAACAGGTTACAGGAGCTCTTATGAGTGGGAGATGCCAAAGCCCCAGATGGGGATGGTACCCGGAGACTCCCCTCCTCATTACCGTCATGACGATGAGTTTGAAGAGGAGTGTGAGATGGAGCCAGAGCACCCTGCCCGTCCACTTTCACTCTCTTCAACCGATCAGCCGTTTCGCTCACCGTTCTACGCTGAGGAGTGCAGCCGAGGAGGACAGGATGATGATGACGACGACAGCGATCAGGATCTTGATGGTGTTGCGCCCAGGGGAGCCACCTCCTCTTATACCAGCCGCACCTCTCCTGGATATTCCTCCTCTGAGTGCAGGCAGCGCAAAGAGGACCTCTCACCTTCCTTCATCAACCCATGCATGCGGCAGTTATCCAGCGATGAGGAGGATGAGGAGCACGGGCGCCGAAGTGACCAATCACAGGGCGATGAGCACGATCTGTCGGTCAAGAGAAGGGCTCACAAACAGCCCCACCACCACAGCAGGGACAGCAGCTCTCTGCACCAAGCTGGTGGCATGTCAGCAGGGCTGGGTCTGGCCACAGAGGACACACCGCCCACCTCTGTCAGCGAATCTTTAGCCTCTCAGTCAGACTCTGAAGTGCATCCAGGCACTGAGGAATACCCCTCAGCCACTGGTGACGGCAACATGGACTCAGATGAGGATGCAGACTACATGCCTGTTGATAAATTATCTGCTACTGGAGGAGGCAGCCATCATTCCTCTAGGAGGAGCCATGACCCTCCCCCTGCTCCCCTCATGGACCCCTATCCTCACCCCCCACGCCCAGACGTTTGCATGGTGGATCCTGAGTCTTTGGAAAATGGCTCAGTTAAGAAAGAGCCAAAAGCCAAGGGCTTAAAGAAGACTTCGGGGAAAACCAAATCAGCATCCCCAGCCAGGCGCAAGAGGTCTCCCATGCCTGTCAAACAGACGCCGTCTCCTCGCAGTGCCTTGCTGAAGAAGAAGGAGGCAGACAAGAGCTCACGTATGTCTCGTCTGTCAGATGGACAGGGCTCCAAAGAAGATGACCTCTCCAGGTCGAGCTACAACCCTGGAAAGGGGCTGACTAATGGTGTCAAGAGCAGTTCAGGTGAGCAGATTCATTAAAAATATAACTCTCAAAAGGTTTTTGCTATACATGACAATTAATTCTGTAAGATTTTGCACTGAGTGGCAGTTTGCTTCTGTTCATCTTTTCAGGTTCTCAGAAATCTGGCTCTGCAGCTGCTTCTGGCCTTCCTATTTATGTGGACTTGGCCTACATTCCCAACCACTGCAGTGCCAAGAACGTGGACCAAGAGTTTTTCAAACGCATTCGCTCTGCGTACTATGTGGTGAGCGGTAACGACGCAGCAAGTGGTGAACCAAGCCGAGGAGTCCTTGATGCACTGTTGGATGGCAAATCTCAGTGGGGATCAAACCTACAGGTAACAATTTTCAACTCTGTTTAGTTTGATGCTGAGGCTAATGTGTACTCTAGTAAAATTTGTACAGTGGTTTAAAGCTTTTGTCCCTGTAGGCCATCATACACTCTTCCTAACTGTATTCGACTCAAATCAAAGTAAAGCAATGGTTTTCTATGAAAGACCAAAACAGGGGATTATTAAGACCATTAAAATAGATGTATTCCAAAGCAGGAAAATGTGAGTCAGGGCATCTAGGCAAGAATTAAAATTAAATGACTCTGAAACATACAAGGTAAACGAAGGAAAGGAAAACTTTTTTCTGCCCATTGCTCCAAAATGTGCAAAGATCCTTCAAAAATGTGTTTTTATTATGTTTATTTGTCCTAAAAGAGAGATTTCAAAATAGGAGGTGGGCATCCCCAGGGGTGCTCCAAACGGTTTCAAGAGAGGCTCAGAAGTGAACAAATGTATCCAGGCTTTGTCTAAAGAGAGGTCCACGTCTCAAACCCTGCCCTAAAATGTCTGACCTTGACTATGGCAAGCTAGATTTGGTACATAACAAGTCTCGAAGCCAATGACTGGCAAATACATGTCATACCAGGGTTGCCAGGTCCACGTTTTTTCTGGAATTGGGCTACGTTTGCTGGGGGATTAATCTTTTGTCCGCTGGGTAGGTGAACCTATTTTGCATGCACGAATAACATCTATAAATAAACATCCCCTTGGCACACGTCAAATGCACGCCCACATAAACATACAAAAATACGATGTGCCCATGCTGTCCGCCTGTCGGTTCTGGTTTTGATCTGCCATCGAGCTTTTTTTGTCACACAGACTTGGCAACCCTGCTTCACACAGTCAAAGAAACCTGAAACTTCCAGCGCAGAGTGGACTTGTCAGTACAGAGAGTGAGAGTTTGCATTAGCTATGTTAGTCACTTCCAGTTACAAGCTAACAAACAACATAAACAAATAAAAGATGCTAACTACACTTAACCATTCTGAGTCTGACTGAGGCTCAAACATGTATGACTGAGTATGAATGTTTTAACATTTAACAAACAGCATTATAATAACAACAACAGCTGGATACAACTGTGGAATTTGCTGTATTTCCATAGGATAAGTCGGGGCCCTGTGTAGAAAGAGGTATTAGCTTGAGTATGAGACCCCACTCTTGACAGCAAAGTAAAAACTAAGTGGGCGAAGCCTGATATTTTCAATTTCCCTGAGGATGGAGGTAGGCGCAAGTGAGCACTCTTACGTTCCCATCAAAGCTCATACCTAAAAAAACATCTCTTCATTCGCTCTGATTTACTTGCACCACATGAAAAGTATCTGAAGTGATGCAGATTTTCATGCACTTCTGTAAACTAAAACTGCATTCAGTTGTATTAGAACATGTCCACACTGTGTAAACCAGGTTTTCTATTTTTATTCTTTACTTCTCAGCTGTTTCACCCGTAACATTTCCTGACCTCTCGTGTCCCCCTCAGGTGACGCTGATCCCCACCCACGACACGGAGGTGACCCGTGACTGGTACCAGCAGACGCATGAGAAGCAGCAGGAGCTCAACATCATGGTCCTGGCCTCCAGCAGCACGGTCGTCATGCAGGACGAGTCTTTCCCCGCCTGCAAGATCGAGTTTTAAAGATCCTCGTGTCCTCTCTCTCCCTCCTCCTCCTCCGCCTCCCCGGTGTAGATCTGTTTTGAATTGCTCTTCTCTCTATAGCCTGATACGTAAATCTGTCTCTGCTTCGGCCAGAAACAGATCTGGATAACTGTCTATTTTTTTCTAGATTTTTATTCATTTATAAGCTTGTCGTGGCATCACCATTTGTATTACAAGGGTAGTTTTCTGACAACTATGTCCTCCACTATATTATTATTACTTGGTGCTGTGAAAGGGTTTTTTCTTTCCTTAACTCATCTTTTTTTCTAAACCCTTTGAAATAATGGAGTTTATTGGCCGAGACACAAAAAAAAAAAGTCGAACAAGACACAATATAAAATTGGTTGTTTGTTTGCTCGTCTTCTAATTGGCTTAAATCAAAGCACAAGTTTGCGCACCTTAAAACCAGCAACAAACTGCAACAGGATTTTCTTCCCCCGAATCCCAAACATCAAGCATTTCACAATACAGGTGATCAATTTAACACATTCGCTGATCGAAAATCCTCATTACAGGCTGCTAATCGTGATCGGTTTTCCTTTCCTTTCCTCTCTTTTCCCTTTCTGTCTTTCTTCTAAAACAATAACAGTCCCGGTGTTGAACTTTGTTCCTCCTACTGACATAGTGACATAGAAGATGTTCGAGTAGACCCCAGCGGTCCTTTCAGTATGTCTTTTGAGTATATATGCCGTAGCATAGGGACGACCATATTCAAAGATCTGTATTGTAGTGGATTATGATATTTCTACGGTGAAAATCAATCGTTACAGTAATGACTTTCTCAGTGGCTGTTATTTCTTACAGTGAATTTGACGAATAAGTTTCTTTCTATACTTGTTTCTGTAGTCTTTGATGTATTTTTTCAGTGCGTTTCCAGTTAACACATCGTTGCAGAGGATCACGAGGATAACTGAGGGCAGAGGAGTACAAACAAAAGAATCATCATCCTGATCTTTGGAATTCTACCTGTTTATATCTTTACATACAGAACAGAACAGCACTCTGTGCTCATTAGAGGAAAGAAGACAAACCTCATATCAGTTGCTGCGTCTAAAAAAAAAAGATCTTTCTACAAAAAGCTGTGCTACAGAATGAAGAATGTATTCCACTACAACAATAGGAACATGTGGTTGCGAGGAGAGATTGTGTTTGCCTGGTGAACAGAGATGTGGGCTGGTTGTTTCGACTGATGATGGTAGAGGTTAGACTGTCACCCACATGTGCCTTTCTGTCCTGCTGTGCTGGAAAGGGAAATGAAACATGTTTTTCGTCGTAGAGATTTGAGGTGTTTTCGGCGTGCGGTGCATCCACGGCTCTGTGGCAGAGGCTTCGGCGAGCTGGTCTCCTCTGTTGTTGTTGAGTTTTTGTCGGTGAGAACGTCAGCGCACAATAAACGGTCCCAGTTGTACATATTGAGCATAAAATGGCACTTTTAAAAGCACCAACTCAGTATTTCAGCCGTCGCGTTTTAGATTTCCTGGAGCTGCCACTCAAAGAAGCACAAATAGTGACCAGTGTGCAAAACCTTTTTGCTTTTTTTCAAAGTTTGCAACATAAAATGTATAATTGCAGCATTTACACTTAAAGGGACAGTTTGGATAATTTGAAGTTAGGTTGTATGGGATACTGAACATAGTTAGTGTATTACCTACGATAGATGGTGGTTGGCACGCCCCCAGTTTGGAGAAGCAGCAGGAGTACCGGTGTAGGAAGCTAAGCATTGTAATTCTGTGGACGGGGTCAGCAACAAAATAAATACACGCTATATTTAGAATATTTTCGTGGCTTTACTTTGCTGTCAGACAGCCTTTTTTGACAGGAAGCCGCAATTATATAATGTAAATATCACTATCTCCATAGAAACCAGACTCCGTTAGCAAAAACAGAATGTGAATTCTGGGTCTACCGCTGCTTCAGTTCATTAGTGTTTTTGGTTTGTTTGTTTGTGTTTATTGTGTGACGTTTGTGTTGAAGGTGTTTAATTAGGATTTGTCAAAGTCACACAACAATACAAACAAAGTAACCGATCAAGCCAACTAAACTAAACTAAACAAGCAGCTTCTGTGTTCTGCACATTAATTAAAAATGAATGTTTTTGGCAATGGAGCTTTGATGCTTTGGAGAGAGCGATATTTGGCTTATATGACAGTGGTTTCCAGTTGGAAAAGTATTCAAAATATTCAAAATATAGCCTACATTTAAAACTGATTGTTAAACCACAGATTCAGGAGGAACAATGCGGCTTCTCCCCCGGCCGTGGAACAGTGGACCAGGTCTTTACTCTGCAGGGTTGACCATCAGGTTTACATCCGTTTTGTGAACTTGGAGACGGTCTAATACCCTTTGTGGGGTATTGTGGGAGTAAGGGGTACTGGGGCCGTTGCTGAGCCATTGGGTCCTTAAGAGCTGTGTCCGTATCCTCAGGACAAAGTCAAACATGTTCTCTGTGGGTGTTGGACTCCACCAGGGCTGCCCCTTGTCTCCGATCCTGTTTCAGGACAAGGAGAGTGTCCGGTTTGGGAACCTCAGAATTGCGTCTTTGCTTTTGGCAGATGATGTGGTTCTGTCGGCTTCCTCTGGCCGCGACCTTCGGCACGCACTGGGGCGGTTTGCAGCAGAGTGTGAAGCAGCCAAGAGGAGAGTCAGCACCTCCAAGTCTGAGACTGTGGTTCTCTGCCAGGAAACGGTGGATTTCTTCTTCCAGGTGGGGAGTGAGTTACTGCCCCATGTGAAGTATCTCGGGGTCTTGTTCGCGAGTGACGGGAAGACGGAGTGTGAGATCGACAGGTGGCTTGGTGCGGCGTCAGCAGTATTGCTGGCGTTGTACCAGACCGTCGCTTTGAAGAGGGAGCTGAGCCAGAAGGCAAAGTTTTCAATTTACCAGTTGATCTACGTTCCAACTCTCACCTATGGTCATGAGCTTTGGGTAGTGACCAAAAGAATGAGATCTCGGGTAGA
>JAJHUR010075443.1:0-13649 GCA_027495735.1 Lutjanus campechanus | reverse complement strand
ATAAACAAAGTTAAAGATAAAGTTGCTTGAGCACTTTTTTTCTTTTTTTTTCAAATTCTCTATCCATATTTAAATAATATTGTTATGAATTATTTTGGCCACAATTAGTGTGTAGTGAAAACATGATTTTGTGACAGCCCTAATTGTGTATATTAAGGGAAAGTTATCTGACCATGTCCAGTTTTCCTTTGTGCTCCACGAGGCTGGAGATGGCGTAGGCTGAGAGCACACAAGTAGCCAGGGAGAGGTAGGTGTTGATCACTGCCGTGAGCTGAGTGAAGCCCGGATCAGCGATGGCTGAGTTAAAACTGGGCCAGAACATCCACAGGAAGACCGTTCCTGTACAAGACAGTAATGAAGACATCTGTATCAGTTCATCTTGAAAAGTTAGACAAGTTAGATACGTAGATTTAACTATTCACAGTAATTTTTGAACAGGATTGATGCAAAGATGAGGTCACTGTTGCTCAGTCACTGTACATGCTGCGAGGTTATTTGTGTCCACTAGGTGGCACAAGTCATATACTGTATGTGCAGGAGGCCAGTGATGAAGCAGTGAAGGACAATTACAGCTAAATAAGATATTACTGCTGTAAAGACTAAGCACTAATATGCAGGGTTCATACTGGTGCTGGAAATTATTTTAAAAACTTGAATTTTTTGTCACCTTTCTGTAGAATGCTATAAGAAGATATAAGGTATAACCGTAAGAAGATATATGGTTGTTTATAGCACAGTAACATCTGTTTTAATACGATAAAGAAATTCACCATTTTGAGTATATATGTACAACCCCAATTTCAAAGAAGTTGGGACGTTGTGTAAAATGTAAATAAAAACAGAATGCAATAATGTGCACCATTTTTGACTTGTGTTCAATTGAATACAGTCGAAAGACAAGATGTTTCATGTTTAAACTGATAAACTTGTTTATTGTAAATATATACTCATTCTGAATTTGATGCCTGCAACATGTTTTAAAAAAGTTGTAACAGGGTGAACAAAAGACTTGTTTGGAACATTCAACAGGTAAACAGGTTAACTGATAACAGGTGATTGGGTTTTAAAAGGGGCGTCCTTAACAGGCTCAATCACAAGCATGGATGGGGTGAGGTTCACCACCCTGATGGTATGGGGGTATGATTGTACCAGTGGCATCGTGGGTAATTGTCACATCTGCGAGGGCACATTGATGCTGAAAGACACATACAGGTTTGGGAGCAACAATGCTGCCATCCAGGCGATTTGCTTATTTCAGCAAGATAATGCCAAGACACATTCTGCATGTCTTACAACAGTGTGGCTTCACTGTAAAAGAGTTCAGGTACTAGACTGACCTGTCTGCAGTTCAGACCTGTCTCCCAATGAAAATGTGCGCTCAATTTTGAAACACAAAATATGATAAGAAACCTCAGACTGTTGCACCCCTGAAGTTGTATATCAATCAGGAATGGGAAGGAATTTTACTTTCAAAACCTCCACAGTTCCTGAAGTCTTTACGAGTGTTGTTAAAAGAACAGGTGATGTATCACAGTTGTAAACATGCCCCTGTCTCAACTTGTTGCAACTTGTTGCAGGCATCAAATTCAGAATGAGTGTATATTTACAAAAAACAGTAAAGTAAATCAGTTTGAACCTGGGGCACACCTGTAGCCCAGTTGGTAGAGCATGCACCCCATGTCCTGATGCTAACAGTTCTCGACTCCTGCCTGCAGCCCTTTGCTGCATGTCATCGGCTCTCTCTCTGCCCACTTTTCTGACTACTTTTCAGTTGTCCCTGTCAGATAAAGGCAAAAAGCCCCCCCAAAAATCTTTTTAAAAAAAATTAACATTAAATATCTTGTCTTTGTTCTGCATTAAATTGAATATAGGTTGCAAAAGGTTTTGCAAATCATTGCATTCTTTTTTATTTTGTTTTACACAATGTCCCAACTTTTTTGACATTGGGGTTGTACATTCACAGCTGTCGGGTGTTGGTAAAATGTGATAAGGTATCTAGAAAATGCTTGAAAAGTGCTTGAATTTGAGTTTGGAAAAGCTGTAGGAATCCTGATTATTATTACATTAGTTTCAGATTTGACTGTCTCTTACCAATCATAGCAAACAGATCGGAGTGATAAACAGATCCGTCATTCTCATGTCCGTTTCTTAAACCTGGTCGGTAAAGTACTCGGGCCACTGCCAGGCCAAAGTAGGCTCCATAAGCGTGGATGATCATGGATGCTCCAACATCATTAGCCTGTGAAAGAAAAGATGATACAGTCCTGTAACAGTCCAGTCATGCCAGTCCAAGTTTGAAAGATTACGTTAATGCTCATGTGGTCTATCAACGCATGCACGTGTCATTGTGTACTTACCTCGAGGATGGCGGCCACCAGATGTTCATTGATGGAGAAGATGGTGATCTCCAGTATGGTCATGATCAGGAGTTGCACAGGGCTGGTTTTACCCAGAACTGCTCCAAAGGAGATCAGGACTGTAGCTGTACTGAAGTCTGCGTTGATTATTCTGCAGGATAGGCAAGAAAACAAGTATTTACAAGTAGGTCACAAAAGCAGTCCAGCCTGGTGCATCCCTCTGCTTAGAACTGTATCTTGTGCTGCTGAATGCTTACCCCTTTTTAAATAGTTTTTACACTGTTTAGCTTGGTATTTTAAGTGATTGTTGAGTGAGTGTTGCTGTGATGTCAACTAGCAGATTGGTGATGCGTCTGTAACATCCACACCAGATGGCAACTATTTCAATGGATTTGTGGCTATATTAGCATATTTTGGTACCCGACCCTGGTCAGACTGTGTGCGATCTTGGAGCCCTATCACGTAACGTTAAGCCAACTGCAAGAAATTTGGGTGTTTTATTTGATTCTTGGCTTTGTTTTGATGACCAAGTAAAGAAGGTCACATTTCTTTCAACTTAAGTTAATTTTAAAAATGAGATAATTCTTATCCTTTAAAGATTTCCTCCATCCCTTCAATTAGTTCATAATCCTGCTGTTTGGATTTCACTGGGTCAAGAAATCGAGATCCCCCGGGGCGGACGTTTAGCTCAGTTGGTAGAGCATCCGTCCCATGTATGGAGGCTGTTAGTCCTCTGCAGTGGCCGCTGATTCGACTCCCGCCTGCGGCCCTTTACTGCGTGTCATTCCCCCCTCTCTTCACCCCCTTTCTTGTCTATCTTCAGCTGTACTATGAATAAAGGCACAAAAAGCCCAAAAACATAACTTAAAAAAAAAAGAAAGAAATCGAGATCCTATAACTCCAGTTCTGATTTTTCCTGCATTGGCTTCCAGGGCTCGAAATTAACTTTTTTCCTCAGTGTCCTCCAGCAGTCCTGAATTGTACTTTCAGCTGTTCTTTTTCAGTCCACATATTAACACAGCACCTTGCAGAAAGCTCTGCCACAATCATCTCAAGGTGCTTAGAAGTGTAGTTGCGCTGGACCCTCTCCATGATTGATTTTTTTTTCATGCAAGTGTGTGTTTGACATAGTGTAGAGCTGGACTGGGCAGTGCTACCTCACATTATTTGTATTTGAACACCAAACAGTTAACATGCTATATATTCCATGATGGTAGGGATGTAATGTAATGGGCTTCCTCTTAGATCAGCTGATGGTGGTTTTCTGGTCATTTCTTGAGCCCAACCGGTTACTTAGGGTGATCAGGTTTTTGCTGTCCATACCTCCAAACTCTGGAATGGCTTACCTGTTGAGACCAGGTCTCCAACATCTATCATTGATTTTAAATTTCTTCTTCAATTATTCTTTTAAGAAAAACTTTAATCTCTGTGTGAATTTTACTTCTTTTCATTCTAGTTATACACATTATGTTATATTATTGTTTTTATCTGCTTGTGAAGCGCTTTGTAACTGTGTTAAGAAAAGTGTGGCACTCTTAGAAATAAGCATTCCAACAGGGTTCTTCCTTAAGGATTGAGGTTTCACCCAGAACCATTTGCTTCTGAAGAACCCCGTTTGGTTTTGGTCATGGGTTCTTTGTAAGACTAAGGGGTTCCATCAAATATCTTTTTCAAGCACAGAACCCTTTTTGGAAGAAAGAATTCTACTTGAAGAACTCTTTTGTCGAAGGTTCTTTTTCCATAATATAAATGAGGTCTTGTAAGAACTCCTCAAGTGGGTTCTCAATAAAACCTTTGGAATATAGAAAAGGTTCTCGGTATAACCCCCTGGGTGAGTTCTTGTTAGAAGGTGGAAAGGCTCTGGATAGAGCCCCAAGAGAGGGGTCTGGGTGGAACCATTACGTCATAGAAGGGTTATCTGTGAAACCTCTCATAGGGGGCTCTGGGTGAAACTTTTCACAGACGGTTCTAGGTGGAACACTTTGTGTTAGGTTCCAGGTAGGAATCTCTGAAAGGATTCCAAGTGGAACTTTCTAACTGGTACCAAAAAGTCTCCTACTATGGGTACAAGCCAAAGAACCCTTTATGGTTCGTTAGCGCCTTTATTTATAAGTGCGATATAAATAATGTTCACAGAAAACCAACGTGTGCAGAACAGTCATACTTGAAGATGTTGATTTTGATCTTGCCATCGTCCAGGTGCCAGATGCCCTGCATGAGGAGGCCCCACTGCAGGCCGAAGGCGGCCAGGAGCAAGTTGACGCCCACGCTGCTGAACCCGTATCTCTTCAGGAAGGTCATCAGGAACCCGAAGCCAATGAAGATCATGACGTGGACATCCTGGAACACTGGAGGAAGGAGAAGGAAGGTCAGTTCTGCTGCTGATACCAAGACAGGGCCCTGCCTTGTTGTGAGAGGCCCACTTTAACTTCAGCTATATGTGGACATGAAATTAAATTAGATGAAACACTTGATGATGCGCTGCCTTCAATTAGAAATGAGCCACTTTGCTGTTCACGGTGTTATTCTTCTGACTTTGTAGTTTAAACGATTTACTGAGCAGTTACTAGACTTCACAGGGGTTATTTCCTTCCACAGCGCTTCTATTGTCAGCCGTGACCTGTTAGCTGGGAGAGCAATTCAATCACACTGTGAATGGGATTCTGAGAAAATGCTTCTGCTGTTCCTGTCGAGTTTGTGGCCTTGTACTTTTTCTATTAAGCGCATATGATCTTAATAGTTTAAATTTATGAAGTCTCAGGGGGAAGAGACGTCTAGCTCACCCTCATCTATTAGTCTCAGTTGATAGTCGGACAAAGACAGCATGGTTTGGAATTTGATTGGCTCATATCCCATGTTTCCCATGTTATCACGGTGTTCTCGCTATGTTATCAGCAGTAAGAACACACAAAGAACTTTCTTTTAAAGCAGCTAGAAGGATCTCTCACAGTTTTGTTGATTTTGGAGGCCCCTGCGCACAAAAGTAGTAGGGTTTCTACCACCATGACCACAAAATATAACATCAAAAATAACATTATCCAAAGAAAAATCTCCTTCTGCTTCTTTTTAAGTGGCTAATGTACGTCTCACTGTAAAATGTAAACACCGGCTCTTCCGGTCTGCATGCCGTCAATCATTTCATCTGATTTCACAGAGAATCTGATCCGGTGGCAGGCATTAAGAATAACTATATAGAAATAGCTTGACCTTATCGCTGATGGTCTTGTTTGTTTATGTAGGTATATAGAGGCATCGGTGTTACATTGAGACCGCTTCATAACCAGTTAAAAAACTCTGTTGTATGTTTAAGTGGATATACTCTCTAAATCTGGGTTAAGGCCAGGTAAGTTTGGGGGAATTTGAACTGTTGGTGCTTCCCCCATCACCGTGACAGGAAATGGGACTCTTGTTTCCCAAGGGCTTTGAAGCTTGATAAGATGAGCCCCTCATGTGGAAAACACATCAAGGTGAAGGTGTACACAAGCTGAGGAACAATGTGCTTCATTTCCTCAGTCTGTAACAAGCGTGAACGTAGCCACTATTGTCTAGACGAGACACACTTGTCATTAAAAATGCCGGCATTTACTGCTGCACTGCAGTCTTAAAGAAATAGGTCGCCATTTTAGGAGGTGCACTTGTTCTCTCTGTTGACAAGAGTTTGATGAGAGCCATACCACTCTCATATCTGTTCATTAATGTGGAGCTACAGCTAACAGATGGTTAGCGTAGCTTAGCACAAAGACTGGGAATGGGGGAAAAAGCTAGCCTGGCTCTTTCCGAAGTTTAAAAAAAATATGTCCACCAGCACCCATAAAACTTTCTAATTAACGTGTTATATGCCATCTTTTAAATTCCTGGAGTCTTGTAGTCACCATGGGGTTGCCAGGCAACCACACTCCATGAAGTCACTACACCCAGCCAAGAAATAGTCTGGCACTTAATCTCCATAAAACCACAACATGTCGTTTCCTCTCTTCAATTTTTGTACGGATTAAACAAACAGGATTTAACATGTTAATTTGTGAGCTCGAGAGGCTCTGGTAAAGTTCCTGATGATTGGTGTTATTGTTTCAAATTGTAATTATTGTAATAACCATGTTAGATTTTTATTAAAATCCACAGTAAACACTGTCCAGCATCTACCAAAGTTAGCATCCATCCCCCAGACGCAGGTGCAGCAGCATCGTGGGTTTGTTTTGTTTCAGTGAAAACACTGACATCACAAAGTATGTGATATCTTTTCAAATCATTGAGAGGTTTTCAATATAAAACTCGGTGAAATGATTTTAGTTTGTGTATCAGTACTTTGAACATTTTTGAGAACATTTTAACCATACCATGATAATGCTGGTAATTTTGGTCACTATGGTCAAATTTTCAGACCGTTTCATCTCTAGTATGATTGTCTGCTTCAGCCTCCATTACCATATAACACAGACAATAAGGCAAGCGTGTATTTAAAGACTAAGTACTAAAGAGAGACTAAATTCATCCACACGCATTCTCATAGTTTTTACATAGAATATCAGTACATTTTTAACATGTCTTTCTTAAAAAGTAAGATATGAAAACACCTGCATCTAATTTCTGAAGCAAAATCCAATTATTTAGATACTGTATAATGTTTTATTGGGTTTATATATGTGCTCATATGTCCGTGGAGAAACACTGGAAAAGTTTCTGTGTTGTAGCTAGCCGAGCTAGTTAGCGGTTCAGAGAGGCGGAGAGACTCTGATGTGTGTGTGTGTGTGTTTGTGTTTGCAGGGAGTGTCAGTATGTAGCTGTAGCTGTGCTGTTTATTATGGGATCATCATCAAGGGAAAGAATGCAGTCCGGTGGAGCTTCTGCAGTCATTAAAAGCACCAACATTGAAAATTAATTAGTAGAGGGCTAGCAAAAAAATTTGTTTCTTCCTGTCAATGATAAGTGTCAATCAATATATGATGATGCACCTAACTTCAAGTAGAGGGTGTTAATGTTATTTTTTCAAATAAATTTAATGACATAGATAAAGTGTCAACTTTATGTCTGCATTGGCCTCGCAAGGTCAGGATGATTAAAAACAGTTGATGACGTTTTGAGTCATTCTCAACGCATGAAATCCAGATTTTTAAGGATTTATTAAGAAATGTCAATATTAACAGCAGCACTGATGTGTTTCTTCACATTACAATAATATAATTTAGTTTACAGCTCAAAAATCATGTTTTAGTGTGCAGTGCCTCTTTAATGTTTGACTTTCATCAGAAATAAAAAGGATAATGGTATTTCACTTTACTCATTTATGTTCAGTATTTTTGGGGCCAAATGTTGTGGCTTTTAGTGTCAAAGCACCTGAGGAATTGTGACAAGTAAATAATTGTGAAATTTGTGTTGATGGGCAGCTTGAAAAATCCTGATGTGTCCTTGTTTGACGCTGCACAGCATGCACTCAGCATGCACTCAGCATATTCAACACTGTGAACTGATATCAGCAGCAGCAGCGAGTTGAGCTGTAAACATCTGCTTTGGCTCACATCCATGGTTTGCCCTTCAACTTGCACTTTGACCACCCTCCCAATCCCAGCTGGGTGATTCAGCCTTGCTTTCCTTGTAGTAGGGGCTTCTAGTGAACAGTAGTTTGACGATAGGGAGGAGGTAAAGTTGGAAAACAGCCACTGTGACTGGCACCACGCCCAGATGTTAGGTAATCCTCTAAAGAATTGTGTGAGCCAAGATGAATGAGGGAATCCCCTCAGGACCTACAGTAGTGCAGGAGTGATGCAACCAGTGAAAAAAGACAAATTATTTAATTTTTCAGATGCTGGAGCAGGAAATGTCCTCGCCTTTGATGTTTTCATTCTGCAAATCAACTCCTAATTAAGATAAAAACAACTTTCTAAGAGTATTCACGAGAAACATATGCAACGTTTCGTCACACCCTGCAACCTGAATTTGTTTCTGACATTTACATTAATTTAAAATTTTACTGATTTGCTCCATGATGGTAAAGCTTTGATAGCCTTTACTCACTCCAGACCACATTTCTCTGCTCATTTGTCTTCCTTTGAACCTATAATTACAGATGTCTGGTATGCGTTGGTTAGTGGATCTCTCTGCACGCAACCACAAGTCTGCACGTTATGCAGTTATTTATCCATCTAGATTGTTTGGGTGTGAGTGGACATATCGACCATGGAGATATTTTTCTCTGGTTTGTAGGGCTTTTTATCCATCTAGATTGTTTTGGTGAGAGTTGCAGAGTTTTGGAGATATCCGTAGAAAGAACGTAGTTCCAGTAGATTCTATTGCAGAAAGAGTATAGTTCCTACATGAAACTTCTTACAACAAAGCCTGTGGATTATCTTGAATCACCGGGTCATGATTTTGGAAAGAGACATTGTTGTTGAATTTTTCAAACGTATTTTTAGTTCTTTGAGCACAACAAGCCAAGCGTCATCTCATCCCATTATATTGGAGGGAAGGCAGACAACTCCACGTCCCATATCTCCAAAACTCTGCAACTCACACCAAAAGTATCTAGACTTATAAATAGCACTACAAGCCAGAGGAAAAATATGTATTTTTGAGCTTGGGGTGAACTGTCCCTTTAAAATATTTTGCTTAGCCTGTTGTGTGTTGGACAGTTTTTGATTTTGGGTCTTTAAACATGTCTGGAGAAGATCTTAAAATTTTAATACTTGCCTGGTGTGATAAAAAGTAGAGAAGAATCCAAAATAATGCAATAAACTCTCAGGACAACAATGTGTCTAGACAGATATGTTCAGATAATAATGCAGACCCTTAATCTAATCTCTAATGGACACACCTGCCCCACCCTATCATGAGCAGACATTCATATGGTAAAACAACGGTTTATAGTTTCAGCGGTCTTCATGCAGATAAAGGCCAGATGCAAAGAAACCCCTCAACGGTAGAAACTGCTATGTGGTCAATAAGTACCAAATATTTAAAAAAAAAACACTTGAACATGATACCAAGCTAATTAAAACAACAATTTTCTGCTCCATCTATCATCTCTCTTTGTTCTTGGCTATTTATGTGTTTAAGACATTAGTTTTAATCACATGTGACCTCCACTGTGTGAGACTTGACACTTTTCTCTGCAGGATCCTCTGGACTCCTCAGCTGCATGTGTATGAATAGACTTTGTGACGGGCCAGAGTGCGACCCCATGACTCCTCTTATTGCATTTAGCAGACTTGCTCTGGAAATGCATCCAAATTTTTCTATTTCTGTTTGCAAGTAATTGGGAAAATTACACGCTTAAAACAGGTTTCACATTATTTCAATGAAGGCAGGCGGCCTTTTTCAGTTCACTCAGCTCTTCCATGTTCGAGACTAGAGAACCAAAGCTTAAAATTACTTAAACACAGGAATAAGCTTCATTTTGTCTTCTCCCACCTCAAACACCCCTCCAAACACCTCTAAATCAGAATATTTTGCAATAACAATGATCTTGCCTCTTGTCAAGCTGTAGCAAATACTGTGTGTTAGAACCACAAGATAAAAACTTCATAATCCATAATTTTTAACCTTTTCAAAAGTGACCAAACAATGACCAGTAACAGAGCATCCCTCAGCAAGCAGCCCCAGTTAGACTTACTAGGGTAGAGCTCCATGGGCTTGACTTCATGGTGAGTCTCATTGGAGTGAGCATCGTGCCCGTGACCTTTCCCATCATCATAGACGACAAACACAGCAAAAAGGATGATGGTGATAATCTCCAAAGTCAAAGCCACGATGGGGAACTTCAGCCTCATGTTGGTGGCGTACGCAGGCATCCTGAGACCAACTCTGCTTATCTCTCACAGTCTGACACACACACACACACAGATACACACTCTGTCTATCCCTCCCTATCTGTCTTTTTTAGGGGTTGTTCTGTGTGAAGGGAGGGAAGTAAGTGGTGTCTGGTTTTAAACTGATGCAGGTTTCGTGTTGACCAATGACAGAGCAGAGGACTGGGGCCTTGGTGGTGAACACCCCCTTCATGCACTTTGCTCACGGGGATAGGTTTCCTTGCTGGACATTGGAGGGGACAAAGCATAACACAAGCGTAATGACACTTGGCCATTGAGCGGACATGGGAGAAAAAGTTAATGACTGCCCCTTCCTGCTCATTTTTCACTGTCATTGTTGTGTTTGTTGACTTGTTGACGTTACTTGAAAGTTCAGACTGGCATTAGAAGAATTTTTTTTAAAATTAAAAAATAAATGTCTATAAAAAGATAGTTTCTGTTTAGACCTACACTTTGCTCAAGAGGACATAAATAGCTTTCATGATATTACAGATGCCTCTTTTATCTGCTCTAATGATCACTCTCTGTTCCTCTTTCGTTCCCTTGATATTAAATGATTTTGCAGTTGTTTGACTGATGCACCTGACAGCAACTATACCACCCTAGACAACAAGTGATCACATGGCAAGGAATAATGTGCAAGATGCACAAATTCAAAAAGAAAAATGTCAAGAATTACATTAGATTTAATTGAATTAGATTCAGGTTTAATAAATTGTTTATTACATTAATGCACTTAATACTGTACATGATGTCTACCACATGTCTACCTGTGTGGTAATACTTCAAATTATTAAACAAGGAAGATGTAAATTGTGCGCTGCGCTGGAGGGTTAAAATACGCTGGACTGAGGTTTGCTGCGACATTTGGAATCTCAGACAAAGTTCCAGGTGAAAACCAAAAGCTTCAAGAACACTTGATTCATAATTTATCCAAAACACATCTGGGTAAAGTAGCATATGATGGATTTACCTTCAGCAGTTGGCTGTGGCAAAAAGCACCCCTCCCTGAAGAAAGACACCAAAATCTCCTGAAGAATCCAATCGAAGCCTCACACCAAGTGACTGGGAGCTTTTTTAGAGTTTTGCATTATAACTTTCAGTGATCATTAACTTTATTAAGCCTACAATGTTGAACAGTGAAGTGCACACGGTGCGAGCCATCTACCCAAAATTTTGTAATTTTCAGGAAAATATTAATCCCTGCTCCTCACCGCATCACACCTTAACGTAATATAGGCCGACATTTTTTGACCCCCCCAGACTCAAGTCGGCGCCTATGATCACACCCCTATACCATCACAGATGCTGGCTTTTGAAGTTAGCGCTTCTTCTCTTTAGGCCAGAAGACACGATGTCCAAGATTTCCAAAAACTAAATATAAAATTATTATTAAATTTGTAAAATTATGTGGTTGTTCTATGCAGCACAAATGTAGGTATGTAATATATACATATATACATACAGTTGAGTATGTTCAAAGTTAAATAAAATCAGCTAATATAGACAATAGGGTTGCAAATTTTGAGCATTTTCCAGTGAAATTATGCAGACTGCGTTTGGAGATCGTCTCATGGTCCGCTGCTCTTTAATCCAAACCCCATATTTAATTTTCCAGGGCCTACTAATGTATTTCTGTTGTAGGTCATACGTGTTTCAGCAATAAAGCCGAAAATATAACGATAAAAATAGAAAAGTAGTGAAGTTGGAGGGAGCTACGAACAGCAGTGTTAGCTAACATTAGCTGACAGTATTTTTTGCTGACAGTTGCTAATGGTAGTGTTAGTTAAGTGTTTGCTAGCAGCAGTGTAAGCTAACAGAGGCTAACGGTATTGTTAGGCAACCGTAGCTAATAGTAGTGTGTGCTAAGAGTAAGTAATGGTAGCTAATGGTAATGCTGTATACAGTGGAGACAGTGTCTTCGGTCTTAGCCCACTTTTTTCTTTTATCTCCAGAGTTAGCATTGTTGTAAATGTTCAGAAAAGGAACGTCTTCGAGATGTTACTGACACCTGTAACTCATCTGTCTTGAAGTTACGTGCCCACTGTTCTTTTCCCCATTGTTTGTATGTTTCAGTGTGTTTCAGAATGTTTTTAAACAGCGACGGTAATGAAGTTGTTTAGCTCAATGACATGAGAAAAGTAGTGTTGGTTGCTAAGTAAGATATAATTTTTAAAGTTAGTTAGGATTTGCCTCTGTAATACTGAATTGTGAAAAAAAAAATCTATCTTAGTTTCTCCCTATCTTAAGATTTAAAATAGAAGAAGTTTCTGTAATGTGGCCCCAGGTTACTTCATAGTTCAAGTCCTTTACCATCAACTGTTAGATACTTTACATGCCTATGCTTCCTTTCCCACTGGAAACTATCCAAGCTGACTCCTCTGATTGGCCTGCAGGTTCTGATCCAGTAAGTGGCTCCCACAGTGAGTGTGGTGATAATCTGAGGCCTCTCACCAAATTACCTCAGGCTAGAGGTCCTTCATTATAGGCCAAGAGCTTCATGAATGAGCAGAGTAGTTAATCACTGCCAGCAACACATTTCTGTTTGTCTTGGAGCTGAGCACAGTGAGGGTTTTCCCAGACCCTTTGGGAAATTACTTCCAAATGTTGACAGATATCAAAAAGTTTGCAGCGCTGCAAGAACTAATCCACTCCCGCTGACTCATTATTTAATCATTGTGCACTACGGACTTTTGCTCTAGTATTTGGCAGACAATGGAGGCTTTTTCAATGGGCGGAGCCATGGCTTGTGTTTTTTTTTCTTTTGAGCTAACTGTCAAACTTGAACAGCATGGGAGGATTTGTGGTTCAATTGCCACAGTCGTTCATTCATGACGGTCACAGATACTCCCTCACACCAGCTTTCTCTTCCTTAAGCTCTTGTCTTCGTTATTGTTTTACAGTCTATTAATTACAAAACAAACTGTGGCAGTTTGACTCATCCAGTGAGGCAACTTATTTTTGCCTCCGGAGACGTTCTAACCCTGAGAAATGTTTGTATAATGGTGAAACTCCAATCTGCAATTATTAAACCCATTATTATGTCCATAGTTTTACAGAGGATCAACTTTTCTCTACTCAGCTGTAATCTGTCAGCATTTTGACAGCGAGCATGAGAACTGTTTATATAGTAAAGACTGTTCAATAACAGTAAACGCTCACATTTCACAACGGGCTATCCCAGAGGTACCAGTGCTGTTAGGTTGTTGTTTTTGTCAACATTTATTCTCTAGCCTTGAAGACACATGATTTAATGCCTTGGAGGCTAGAGATTGATGGTGGTAACATGCTATAAGCTCTTGACTGTCACTAGTAAGCAGGATTTTCTGCAGAGACGGAAAATATGTTTGGGAAAATACAGCTATTTACTTTCTTTCCAAGAATAAGATGAAACGATTGATAAAACTCATGCATGTGCTTGAAGTATAGCTATAGGGAGAAGACAATTATTCTAGCTTAGCATAAAGACTGAAAGCAGGGAAAACTGCTT
>JAJHUR010075441.1:0-12812 GCA_027495735.1 Lutjanus campechanus | reverse complement strand
CCAGTGACCGTAAAATGTCCAACGTGCAGTACGTGTTGAAACGTCTGACATGTGGCATACAAAAGCAAACATGTGCCTTTCAGCCTCGACATCATTTTTCAGTTCAAAGCAGAGATTAATAACAGCAGGAATAACAAGGCCCTCCACGAAACTCCATCAGCTCACGCTCAACTGACCCAGCACAGAGGAAATGTAGTTTGGATGGTCTGAAAAAGTCCCCAGACGTGCGGTGGTCCCGCTGGGTCCCACCGCCGTGCAGCACAGTAGCCCACTGTGGAGGCTGCGGACCAGCTCTGTGTACAGAAGTCATGTGCCGTTAACATTTCAACAGGTTTGTTTTATATCGCTTTGGGGATGGAGTTTTGGGGGGAGAAAATCACATCTGCATGCGGTCTGTCTCCTGACCTCTCCTCCTCCACATTAAATCACATGTTGTGTTTGCTTGTGGTTCCATTGAATATTTGTCAGAGACAGCGGCCACATCCGAAGATGGTATTATGGTGAAGTCGATGGAGCCTATGGTGTGAAATATCCTGGACCACAGTGTGTATGGGGGCTGATAATGTACTCTCAGGGTCTGTGCTGCACGGTCGTGCACTCACAGTAATCCCATTTAATGTATATTTACAACAGAGGTGGCTTCAGCTGTCCATTTTTACATTTTTAGACATTTTTACCAGCCGCCACAGCTTGGCTGGAATTGTTTTCACCTTGTGAGTCTGTATTTGTGTGTGTGTGTGTCTATCATCATTGCAAAATGTGGTCCTTTGGCTGTGGATAGTTCCCCCCTAAATCAAAATTACGAATTTTCCCCTGACCCTGCAGAGTTTTGGAGAGCTTTTTTTTAAAAACTAGAAATAAAGTAGTTTCTCACAAGAAACTGCTCGCAACAAGGTCTGTGGATTATCTTGATTATCTTTGAAAAGACACTGGTGTTGAACTTGTTAATTTTATTTATTTATATTTTTTTGGTGCCTTGACCACCACAAGCATGTGCGAGTGTCAATTTAGGCCCATTATATTGGAGAGAAGACCGGTATCTCTGTAGCTGATATCTCCAAAACTCTGCAACTCACTCCAAAAAAATCTAAATGAATAAACAGCACTAGAGGCCAGGGGAAAAATATGTATTTTTGGTTTTGGGGTGAACTGTACCTTTAACCGTTTGGTAACCATGGTAACAGGTATGGTTAGCACCTGATTTACCGAGCTATTCCTAAGTCAATGTTCCTATCCTGACTGAGCCTACTTTCTTTTGTTTATCTCCAAAGTTAGCATTGTTGTTTTGTTCTTTTGCAAAAAGAACATCTTTGAATTTCTCTACAATTGTTACCAAAACATCTAACTCGTCTGTCTTGAAGTTAAATTGTTGTTTTTGCTCCATTTTGTTTCAGTGTATATTCCAGTGGGCTGTGTTTCAGTGAGAAAAACTTAACGGTTACAAAGTTGTTTTACTTGGGAAAATGAGAAAAGTAATGTTGGGTGTTAGACAGACATAGGTTTGCTAATTTTTTAATCACCTTATTGAATTTTTAATCCGTCCTCTTTTTTTGTTTAGTTGTGCTGCATTTGTCTCAATAAGCAGTGTGTTTAAACCTTCCAGGAAGCTTTACAGTTTTAGTTGATTTCAAAATGCAGTATTACAATTTGTTTAACTACTCGCATAGGAGGTGGATCAGTGACTCCTATGACACTGTATATGGGATACTCCCTGCCCCACCGCCACTGTACCCCAACACGCATGCATACACACACGCACACACACACACAAGTCACCAAGGTCACTCGGGAAATGGTAGATCTAATTAAGGCATTTTTTCTTATTTATTCGTATTATTAATATTATTGTTTTAGTTTTGTTATTCATTTTTCTTCATCCCCTGTCTTTCTCTCTGTCTGTCCTTTAGATAAACAAGCAGGGGGAATGTAAATGTATATGTAAACCCACCCGAGCACACAAACACACGCACACACAAAAATCACCTAGGCAACTTGTCACAAGTTAGATCTAACTGCATTGCTTTTTTTCTGTCTTTGCGTCTTCCTTTGTCTTTATGTGCAGATCCTCACCACCACCCAACACTACTCATCACCCCAGTGTAACATTAGTGTAACACCATGGCAACTTGTCAAACAGTAGATTGGTAGTTTTTTTTTGTTTGTTTGTTTGGTTTTCTCTCCCCTCCTCTCTGTCCTTCACTCACTCCTTCAGTCAAACAGGAGGAAAGTATATAGATATTCGATCCTGTAGTACCACCAAACATTATTCATCAACCCAGTGTAACACTAGACACACAAATACACACACACGCATGCACGCACACACACACACACACCAGCATCAACACCAACCACATGCACACACATACCACACACATGTTGTTTACTGTTTGCTTTACTTGCATAAGATCTTTTTGCTGGTAATGTATCTCTATATTTGTCTTCTCTTGCTCTGTATGAACTTTACTGCACAATAAAATAGAGGTTTATCAGCAGGGATATTATAAAGAACTACTGTTAAAGATTTTATGAAAAGTATTTTTCCCGTAAACAAACAGTTACAGTATGTTTTATATGAATTGTTTCTCACAGAACACAGTGTGTGTACCCCCGAGGCCTAATAAAAGTGTTGACATTTTATTCCTCATAAAACATTTGCAAAGCCAATTTTTAAAAATAAATATTTTTCAGCGTCTAAATCGAGTCCCTATATACTGCTGCTGGAACTGGTGCACCATGGGAGCGAGGGGCCTGTGCTGCCAGCCAGATACATTAGCGCTTCATAAATAATTCCACTGTTAGCTGTGTTAATAAACCTCACACTGCTTGTTTCAGTAGACCTGGGTGTGAAGCTGGCAGCCAAGTTAGGCCTACTATTGGTACCAGCATTGGGGGGGAAATGTCACTAATATGCTCCATGGACATGGTCGTCATAAACAAACTGTAATGATAGATTTTCTTGACAACAATTGGCCCATCAGGAAAAACACAAAACAGTAAAAACTCCTTCCTATGCAAGGAGGAACCAAACCCATTATTACAAAGGAAGGGTTAAAGCCACATCTTTTCTTTTCCACATTTATGGGAGCCACAGACTAATTCTACCTCTTTGAAACCAAAGACGCACTAATTTCACAGAGACAGAAGAAAGAGCCATTAACTAAATCTGTGTGAGGCCCCTTTTTGCGGCAGTCACGCGTGCAAGGGTTAACTACTCAGGTGGAATGAGAGCCAGAAGTGACTGTTTCAAGATGAGAGTCACTCAGAGGAAGGGGAAAAAAAGCACTTGTCTCTCATTAACACGCCGCCCTCGATGGTTTCTGGAGTGCATTCGCATCCACCTGTTGACCCTGGCTCGGCTCTTCGCCTTATCCTCTCTCGAGGGAGTCTGCACGCACCAGGTGTTTCCCGTCGCACGTGATGCATCTCCTCCGTATGACCGCCGTAATGCTCTGTCTTTATTGCCCTCTTTGCCGGAGCCAAACAATATGTTTTTGACACAATTCACTGAGACTAAGCCGGCGTGCCAAGGATTTCACATGTTTCATTGTAAGGGCCTCCTGATCGGGGTTTATCCCAGCCCGCAATATTGGGAGACTAGACCACAGGAAATCCCCAGTGAGCATGAGCACACAACTCCTATTCAGCAGAGCGACTAGAAGCTTTATTTTTGTATAAGGGGCTGCCACACACACACACACACACACACACAGCAGAGTACAGCGCGTGTGTCCTTATGGCATTGCATGCAGGCAGGCATGCGTTTTGTGAATAATGAGTTCATGGGATCACGGCTGGTTTGGCTTCAGATAAAGCCATTTACTCTCTCTGAGAGTATATTTGGCTTTTAATTTAGCTAAGCCCACATAACTACCTGATCGAGCCCCCTGATTCACAGCGGGCTTTGGCGACCTACAGCACAGGGCTCACGCATGGCGGCAGATATAACTCCCCCAATGTTGTTCTAACATCCCCGAGAGCGTGAGGTGCTGCAGTGTGTCGAGCGGCTGGAGAAGCAGTGAGGACTCAATCTCTGAGAGACAAAACAACAGTGCAAGAGACGGCTTTCACATCCAGACAGAAGATGATGAAGAAGCACGGTGGTTCAGTAGTTAGCACCGTCACCACACGGCAAAAACAATATTTTCATTCCAGGCAGTGGCTTAGAATTGGAGTTGGTCCCCAGGTGCTGCAGAATAGCTGCCCACTGCTCTTAATAGCACTGTTTCACAACAGATAGTGGACACCCAGGTACATTAACAGCTGCCCAAGTACATCTGGTGACACATTTTAGCATTTTATTTATTCTTTTTTTTTATCTGTCTGATACAATAACATCATCCACAATCAGTTGGCTAGTGTACAGTCGGTCCTAGGTCAGTTTTTCTGACATTTTGCTTCTGACATGAGCTCATCTGACCAAACCGCATGTTGTGTCGCATCCAAAACATTCAGTGTGGTGGATCACTTGTTTCTCACGTTTCACAGAGTTTGATATGATAAAGGGGGCAGACATAATAAAAAATGAATAAAGACATAACAAAAATGAATAAATAAATGAATCAAAATAAAAAGAATGTTTTTTTTTTTAAAGTGAAGCATTAATTTAAAGTAGTGGTATGGAAAGTAAGTTAAAGCAAATGATATGTGGTGACACACTGCTATGGATTTTGTGACAACCATACATTAAGTCATAAATTGGTTTTTAATTTACTACATCAGTACTTTGTATGCACTCATTTTGGAATAGAGGTAAATACTAAACCCCAAATAATTCCTTTAAAAACCTTACGTCAAAGCTGTTTTTGTTGTTCACATAGTTACTGGATGGTGGGAGTTATTAGTGTGACACATCAAAGGTGCATTCATATTTTTCCCACCCAAACTCAGTGAACTCCTCTGATTGGCTAATAGGCTACTCATTGGCTCTGTTGGTTAGGTTAGTTATAGGGGCTAATCAGCATGGATATAAATACAGGTGTGCCGTGAGATTTTGGCTTGCACTTTGGTGTGCCTTGAGCACAAAAGTTTGAAAATCACTGAGTTTAAGGATGCCTGGCTACATGTGAGGGCTTTTCACACTGCATTTAGCCCAAATTTAAGAGAGCAATTAGCCCTGGGCTAAGGGAACTGTTAGCCTAGGCTAAAAGAGGTTTCACGCTGGTACAATTCTGGCATGTTTCAAAGTGAGCTAACCCTGACTTTAGCTAAGGGCTAGCAGGCTTAGCCCCTTAAAACTGACTTCACCTGGGGCTAAAAACTGCTGGTGTGAAACAGGGCTAAAAGATTAAAAGAATCTAATCATTATCATCATAATCTAATCTATAATCAGCCAGGTGAACGCAAAACAGCTGTGTTAGGTATACAGAGGTTTTAACCCAGAGCTAGGAAAAGGGCAGTGTGAATCGCATGGTCCTGGGCTTAGCTTAACCCTGACTTAACAATATGTGTGTGAAAAGGGGCTGAGTTAGCCCAGGGCTGTCCTTAGCTAAGGCTAAGAATATACAGTGTGAAAAACCCTATTGAGTTGTAGAAAGTGTTGGAAGTCAAGGGCAGGAACACTTGCCCAGCTTCGGCTCGATCATAACGTGAGGCCATTAAAAATATGCAAGGAGTGACCCCCCCCAGACCCTGTAGAACTTCTCCTCTGATCCACGTGTCGAATTTGATCCAACTTTAGACTAGACAGTCCTGAAACCATTGCGAATGTGTGCATAGGACAGCCCCCTTCAATCTGACTAAGATTGCCTGTTGTGCCTCTCTTCTGGCACAACAGGCAATCACACTTAGCCTTCAGTAACCCCTAGCACAGTTCAGAGTCTGAGAGTGGGTTTGAAATACATTTTTCATGTTATGTTTCAAGGCCGGGAAACAGCCAGAACCTGCACGGCTCGCCTGCTGTTGTGAAAAATGGAATCACCGATGATAAAATCCTACATGCGAGGGGTGTTTGTTGGACAATTTTATAAAACATACTGCTGACAAAGAAAAATTCTGTCACAGGGACAGAGAAACAGAAAGAGGGACGAGGCGGTTTATGTGCTGCGAGAGCCCAGAGGTGTAGGTGTGTGAATGTGGGAAAGAGAACTGAAGGGAAAAGCAAGGTGAGCAGATTTAAGTACAGTTATTCTGTCGTTCTGTGGGAAACGCTGAATGCGTAGGATTGGTTAAATCCAGAGAATGAATTTTCCCCACAGGGATCAGTAAAGGATAACTTAACTCAAGAGAAAAAGCAACAAAGACCGTCTGAAACAATAGTTTGGCTCTGAGCCCTCCCTTGTTGCCTAAAACACTGATTTAAAGCGCAGACCTATTTTCCATTTGTTTCCTCCGAGTCTCAGTGACCTGCTCTCACCCTCAGCCCCTCTTTGCTTTATTAACAGTAGGACGGCCCACGCGCTGCTGGTAGCGGAAGCCCATTCAAACCAACCAGGGCAGGAAGCCAGTGTCCTCATCACAATGCCAGCTGCTTCCAACTTAATTTGTCAGACGATTCCTTTCAGCAAATTTAATTTGAGGGAGATACCGATAATAATCCGCCGACCGCCGCAGCTCGTCAGGCTGCAGTCGAGGGTTGAGCTCCTTAGAGCGGCAGGATGTGAAGAAAACCGGCGGCCTCGAAGAAAACACAGGGTTTGTGGGAAAACTGAGGTTCTCCACATACGTTTGTATAAACAGGAAATGGAATACCTTAGCCTTTTCTTCTTTTTTTTTCCTCTCGTTTACATGGGGCTGCTTGCACATATGATGAAATTGACAGAAATTGACCTGAACTTCGCTGACCTGCTTTCTGGAAGAGCAGAGCTGGAAATGAAAATGTAAACAGGAATTATGTGGCCTGTATTGGTGCAGATCAGTGCAACAGTGTCAGAGGAGGTTGAGACCTCGCGTCTTGAGTCCAGTCATGAAACCTGAGGCATCTGGGAAAAGGCTCCGAGCACCTCGGCGCTGTGATCACGGTGGTTTGATTCAACAGTTTTAAATGGCGTTGTCACAGACTGCTGAGAACCCATTGATTTACGGCCTTTTTCTGGTTCCACCGCTGGATCTTACAGACCTTACAGAGGTGCAGGGTTGGCCAAGTTTTTTTTTTTTCTTTGTTACCATTACAGTTCAAGGGAAAAGATGGAATCTTGTGAAGGAATAAGACTAAATCCATTTTCCATAGCTGGAAGATTGACTGTATTGCTTTGTTTGGCTTTCAAATGGTGGCTCTTTGTAGTGTCTTGTAGATGTTACAGTATCATAGCTGTGATTGCTTTGAGGTTGTGTGCTGCCTTATGTTTCACAAAAATCATATATGCTCAAATTTTAAAGAGGACCTATTATGGTTTTCACTGCTTCTATCACTTTTCTTATGTAATTCTTGTTCAATTTGTAGTCTGATAAACAGTAAATAAATAAAATTCAGTGACCCGTTATCTCTTGTTTCCATGCTGAGATGCTGCTCAGAAGCACTGGGTGCTGTAGTCTCACACAGCCAGTCTCATCTCTGAGCTAACTAGCGGCTAAAGTAGCTAATCGCTCACAACAAGTCAAACTTGTACGGCAATCAGAAAACTTGGACAAGACTGGAAATCATTTTCTCCATGAAATTATAATCCCATTTCACCACAATCAGTGAATAAAGTTTTATTTTTGATTCTGTAGTTGCAGAGCGGGGCTCACAAGCAAGAGTCGTGCCCTTCAGGAAGCGTCAGAGAAGTTAACCAGTCAGAGGAAAGAGGAGCTAAAATGGCTTGTTTTAGACAGAGGGTGAATTAGAAAGCTGCATAAAGGTGCATAAGATAAATAAGGATTTTCTTTTAACTGTGAGTCATGCAAAGCTACTGTTGTGCAGTTCCCAAATAAAATATTGAAAGCTGAATATGAGCATAATAAGTTTCTTTTCATGTCTTATGAAAAGTTTAAAGGAACTAAAAATAGTAATTCATAAAACTACAATTCATTAGTTGTTATGTTTACGGTGCCTCATGAAATCATTTTTCCCTCATTTGTCAGACAAATGTGATGTTTTTAATCAGCGAGCAGCAATTCATTTCCAATCTGAATGACATTAACATGTGGTTTCGCAAAAGCAAAGTCATTTCCAAAGCATGCTACTTGCTGTATAGCAGGCTGTTATTAAACACTCAAATCATAATTTGTCAGAATCACCATGCCAGTAAATGACGTCGGAGGAGAAAACACCAAACATCCGACTCAGCTGAAGAGTCAGTTCCCCCCAAAAAGACAAATACATATTTTTTCCTCTCACTGTAGTGCTGCTTATACATTGTTTTGGTGTGAGTTGCTGAGTTCTGGAGATATCTGCCATGTGCCTGACATCTGTTGAATACATGAGAATTAGATGGCACTCAGCTTGTTCTGCTCAATAAAGCTGCAACAATTAGTTAATTAATGATTAGTTGATTGAAAGGAAGTTATTTGCCAACTGTTTTGATGATCAATTAAATTGTTTTAATTACTTTTAAGCAAAAATGTCAAACATTTGTTCGTTCCTGCTTCTTAAATATGAAGATTTGCTGCTTTTCTTTGTTATTTATGACAGTAAATGAGGATTCTTTGGGTTTTGGACTGTTGGTTGGACCAAAGAAACAATTTGAAGACTTCTCTTTGGGCTCGTGGAAATTCTGATGAGCATTTTTCACAATTTTTTGATATTTTATAGACTAAATGATTAACCGTTCAAATATTTGTTATAATAGCGTCCTTGTGGGGCTCAAAAAAAACATTTTAAAAACTCAACAGCAGTGTTTCTTTCTAGTGATCGTGACCTGGTTACTCAAGATAGTCCTCAGATCTTGTTGTGAGCAGTTTCATGTAGGGACTTTGTTTTTTGTTTTTTTTACTGAACTACATCCCTTGATCACATCCTCCACATGCAGAAGGAAGTGTGCATCTACTCATGGACGAGAGGTTAACTGAGGAGGACACCAGTCAGTATTTCCCGTAGCTGGAAGATCGACTGTCTTGCTTTGTTTGGCTTTGAAATGGTGGCTTGTGTTCTGTAGATGTTTTCATTCACTTTTTCCTTATATGTCACACAGATCTGATGTTTTTCATCAGTCAGCAGTTATTCCAATCTGAGCGACATTAACATGTGGTTTAACAACAAAAAGGTCATTTCCAAAGAATGCTACTTGCAGCTTGTTATTAAACAGTCAAATCATAATTTGTCAGCGTTGCCGTGCCAGTAATTGAAGTTGGAAGAGAAAAGGCCACATGCCTGACTCAAGTTAAAGAGTCAGTTACCCACAAAATCAAAAATACATATTTTTCCTCTTACCTGTTGTGCTATTTATACATCATGATTGTTTTGGTGTGAGTTTCTGAGTTTTTGAGATGTCAACGGCAGAGATGTTTGCCTCTTCTCCAATCCAATGGAACTAGATGGTTCTCAGCTTGTGGCGCTCAATAGAGCTATCTATTCTGACAATCAATCGTTTCAGCAATATCTCAACTAACAATCTCAAACATTTGCTGGTTTGGGCTTCTTGAAGGCAGGGCCAGTTTAACATGTCACTGTGCCCCTGGGCAACAACATTCAAGTGCTCCTCCTCAGGACTGTGATCGCAGTGTAGATCATCAAGTGGATCTTAATGATAAATTATGTTAAAGTGTTCAACAAATCAGCCTTTGTCTATAGAACTTAAGCTTAGCTTAGCCCCACAATAAATATATGAAATGCTTCAATATCTAACAGCCATCAAGTGCATTCAAGAGAAATTATGATGTACAGATGCCTAAATGTTCAATCTGGCTTTGTTGAATTTATATAATCATAGTACAAATACACAACTGTGCCTTGCCGAGACACGGTTAGAATCATTTTTCATATCAGCAACAAAGGTGTTAAGGTGAAATTCATTTAAAAATGTGCTTGGCTGGGATACATCAGCCTCTCTGTCTGCAGTAGTAGTCATAGTAGTAGTGGTGCACTTTATAGTATACTACTAATACTATACTGTATTTTAGTATATATGAATTAATGTACTCTCTTTCATTTATATATAGTAGTATACTATGATACTATACTAGTATACTATACTGTACTATCTGATTGGTTACACTTCACGAGTAAAAGCCAATCAACATTGAGGGCTGTGTCACAGACAGGCAGAGACACAAAGCTGCTCCACAGAGCTGAGCAGAGTTGTGTGTCAGAGCCAAAGCAGAAGATATCACTGAAGCTGCAATAAACATTACAATCTTACAATCTACAGCCTGCAGGATTTCACTCGATGGAGGCGAAAATGACAGCTTTTAAATCAGTCACTCCCCTGTTGAGACTCTGTGCCACACAGAGCTGCACTGCAGAGTAAAACACAGCATGCATCTGCCTGTTCTTTTCACTGCAACTCTGCGTCTGCATTCAGGGAATTATTACTTTAAAACTTAACGGAGCAGTAAAATCGGTTATACTTAGTCTGTGGTGTCCAACCTGACCAATGAGGGGGAGGGTCCGGCAGCTCTCAGTCTCACTGTGTGAGCTGCAACATGCACCAGTAGCACCAAGCAGACACGTTAACGTAAAAACAAGGTCTAACCAGATATTTTGCTTGTGCCCTGGGCTCATTAGAGGTTCTAGACCCCTGAGCAATTGCCCTGTTGTCCTAATGGTTCATCTGGGCCTGTTTGAATGTGAGGATTTGCTGCTTTTCTTTCTCCTTTATGGTAATATATGCAGAACTTTGGGGTTTCAGGGCTCAACCATAAGACTTGCCTGCTGGCCAGGGCAAGTAAAATGCCATGTTGGACTAGTGAGTTGGGCAAATGGCACAAAAGAATTAAACTATTTTGATAACCGGATACTTGTTAAAGTAATTTTTCCTGTAAAAAATGGCAGAAAATATTGTTTTCAGCCTCTCATATATGGAGATTTCCCGCTTTTCTTTGTTTATCATATCAAACTGAATATCTTTGGGTTTTAGTGACAAAATGAAACATTTAAAGACTTCACCTTGGACTTTCAGACTTTAAGACGTTTTATAGATGTTGCAGCCCTAGATTAAACATGACAGTTAACTTAAGTCTTTGTTGTTATTTGATAACTGCTAATAAATAAAACGATTTGAAGTAAAAATTGACTTTGGGCAAGTAGATTTGTGACCCACAAATGAAAAAAAAACCATTACCACTGCGTTTAGATTTCTGGTTGGACAAAAGAAGCAGTGAACTGGACCCTGCACATGCAGTTTCAACACTCCTGTCATTCATATTGCTGTCAGACATATTTATCAGTCAGGACAGTCCAAAGAAATCACATATGACCTTTTAATTTAGGACAGAACATGAAGCTGTGAACACAGCATTAGCTCGAAGTTGAACAAAGCTCTGCTGCCTTAATTATTAAAGGCTGTGGGGATTAGATCAGTAATTATCAGTAATTATGTGGCTGTACTGGGATTAGAAGGGGTGAAGTTATAATTATTATGAAATTTGACTTGGCAGATTGTTGCGATTTAATTCATGTAGAAGGCCAATTATGAGATTAATTCACCGTTCCATGCTAATATAGCTTCAGTGACTATATATGCTTGTTATCATCCCATTTGGTGTCATTTTATTATATTCAGGATCATATCCATGTTGACATAAATCTGGTATTATCTAGATTTTTGATTGTGTTTGTCAAATGTGTTTTTGACTCGTCCATATCCAGCAAATCTGTCAGCTCTGTACAGAATGAGCTGCTCTGTTTCAGCATGGACACATTTATTACTCTGCTGGATTTAGCTCTCTGTGGAGAGTGAGCATGATGGCAACAATGACATTTATCCTCTCTGTTACCACAGTCAGACTTTCACTTACTGTATGTATTTTATGGGGGAGGGGGGGACTATCCTTTTAACATGTTCAAAACATATCCAGGATGTTTGATAAAATGCCAGATAATGACTAAAAATGTCATTTTAGGGCCTGAGCTCTGACTGGTGTGAGGACCCTCTTGTATCTGAAGGAATTATTTGTTTCCTTCTGTCTTTCTTTGACCCAATGACTCCTATTCTTTAGGCCCTAAACTTGCTGGATGACACATGAAACTTGGCACATACAGTATGTCAATCATGGTGAAAAATTATGTATTTTATGAATCTCACACATGGGCATGGCAAAAAACGGTGTTGACAGAATCTCCTGTAAAATAGCCCTGCCAGTACATTTCATCTACATGTATGAAGTTTGGTAGGCACATGTACCTTGTCCAGATGTACAAAAAAAGTCTCTTGGAGCCATACCCTAAACCCAACACTCTCTGCTAAAATTAATCACATCCACTTCCTAATCAGTGCGTGCTGTCTAGAAATCTTGATGATCTTTTTTTTTTCACTGAGCTCAGATGTAAATGAAAGAACCAAAGCACAAACAAATGTAGTATATAAACAAAAGATGACCAGCCAGGTGGAAAGAAAAAGGAAGAAGAGCTGCCAGCTGTGCAGTGTGCTCAAACATACCACATGTCAAGTCTCCAACAGGGGGCGTGTAAAAATAGCTGAATGAGTTTTGTCATTCGTCCTGCCCCGGCTTTGTTCAGATGATTCACGATGTCAAATTATTAAAAAGGTAACATGTTTGCTGAACAGCGTGGCTGTGGTGTAAAATTGAATTCTGACATTTCTCCATGAAAGAGGAAGTTTGTAACTTGTAACAGGACTTGTAACTAGACATTGCACCACCTACTGGCAGGAGTACACATGCAGTTTAATACTGATAAGTAACTACAGCAGAATACTGCAGGACATACTCAAAATAAGGTATGAAAAAATAAAATAAAATAAATAGTGGGTAACTAGAAAATGGTCATTCTGAAG
>JAJHUR010075440.1:25771-40387 GCA_027495735.1 Lutjanus campechanus | reverse complement strand
AAAATGTTCCCTCTGAAATGCATCTGAAACAAGTGACTCACTTGTCTTGTCACCACATCTCACATGTAGCTTTAAACTAACAGTGACAAACAGCAGTTGAGAGGCTTTATCTTCCTGATGATGTGATCTTATTCAGAGTGAAATTAAATATGTGAACAGGGTATAATTACAAGAGACCTGCTGAATTTGAATCAGATCCCCCTGATTTGATTGGATGGCTCAGAAGTGGGTGGAGTTTGGTGAATATGGAGTGATACATGTCTGTAAAGGACTGTGGTGAGTTTTTCAACCAAGTTGCATATAAATACATGTGTGATATTGCTGTTCTTGACTTAAATGTACAATCTTCGGGGACTTCCCATTGTTGCATTATTCTAAAACTCCAACAGAACTTTTTTGTTTTTTTCTGGAACAATGGCCCATTTGTGCTTTGGGATTTTTGGGGGAATAACAGGCTTTTGGTCAAATGGTCAAATTTTCCCCCAAAATCCCATTGCTCCAACAGCCCATTGTTCCGAAAATACACACGTTCACAGTTTTGGAATAAGTCCACAAGGATCATATGTTTTAGGACAACGGTCCTCTACAAGCCTGTATCACTGCATATCAGCCAGCCAATCAAATCAGAACAAATTTTGGACCACTTGGAGGCAGCAGAAACAAGTTGTGAACACTTTTAACAAGACATTAGCAAGTCAGTTGCTTATTTACACCCCCAGCAGATGCAGAGCAACTTCATCCTTCGTTTGGAGTTCTTGCCACGTGGTGAATCTTTTAGCTCTGTTTTGTTCTCCACCAATTTCTGACAGAAATATCTACGACCACAGGAGGGTCATAAGAAGGGATGGGACTGTCCTGAACTGTTTTTTGTTTGGTTGTTTGTTTCTCTTATCTGTTATACTTGGGGATACTGTTATACATATTGATTTAGTTATTACTCTCATTATTTAACTTGTTTTAATACTTTTTTTAATTGTAATTTTATTTTTGTCCATTTGGACATTTTGGAGGGGATCGGTCGATACTGACGTCTGATCTGTAATTGAATTAATTGAATTGAATCTTTCGCTTTGGGGGGAAAATGGAAAATGTTGAAAAAGAAAGTTTATGCCAGTTTTACCAGTGAGATTGACTCAATTCAGAAACTTTTCTGAAACCAAATAATAAGCTAATTATAAAACATGATTGGGAACCGATGTTCAAAGCCACAAAAAATCTGAACACTTTAAGGATTGCTCGTCCACGTCGGCTCAAAAAATTGATAATGAAAGTTCATGCTCGACTTTGTAAACAGCAGCTGGGAGTTGCTTGGTTGTTGTGGAGCCGTTTTTCTGACGATGTCAAGGAACCGTTTTGCTGACGATGTCAAGTTCCAAGAAAAGGTGGCAGCATGTTGTGATTATAAATGCACTTTATTGAAAGTTACAGTAAACGGAATTATACTTTTCAGAAGCAATAGAAAGAAATTAGGTTTAGATTTACCAGTGCTGGGAACTCCTGTATATTACCTTACAGAATTATAATGATGCAGAGACTAAAGAGCCAAATGAGCTGAATTGCCAACTGGGTCATGAGAAGTTCCCATGTGGGCGGATGGAAAAGCAATAAAGCAACTTCCCCGAACACTCTCAGACATAATCTGCTGAGAGAATAAACTCTTGGATAGATGGTATCACTTGGCATAATTTCACTTCACTACGCCGACAGACAGCAGCTGAAGAACACCACTCCTGGTGCTCTGTTATCTCTCAGACTAGATATTATGTCTAGTGCTCCAACAGGAAACAGGAAATCTCGAGACAAATGTGTCTGATTGTCTTTGGTGTCTCTCTCGGGGGGCTTGCCTCCCCTGCACTGTCTTCATATTAGCATGTGAGCCCAGAGATGCATATTCGGGTTCATCATCATGATTTGCCAATAAAGTGGTCACCATGGTAACGACTCTGCGGCAGCCAGTGGCTATTCATCTTGCTGGCGACGCTGTTTTAATTTAACCCCTCGTTTAGTTGCGGAGCCTTTCCGAGCGCAATCCATCACTGTTAAAGCGCAGATGACACCGTGACGTGATTTCTCATCAATATCATACATGAGAACTGCTGAGCCATTAAAACGCCATGATAGGCGATACCACAGCTGAGGCGGCGAGGGGAGGTGGGGAAGGGTGTGGAGGACGTGAGGTGTAGAGGAGGAGCAATGTCGTTATCTTAAAAAAAGGCTGCGTTTCAGACGTTGATAAAAAGCTGTTTTGATTTTAGCTCCTCGTGCTAAATAATGGTCAAAATTACTTTTTCCAACTCTGTCAGAACACATCCTGTCAGTTGGTGTGGTCAGAAACGGATCATATTCATTTGTCTTCTATACATTTTTACCACCAGGAATTTGTTTGGGATTACTCTCTGAGGTATCTCAAAAATGAAACAACTTTTTTTTTTGATCCTTCAAGCAGAGTAGGATAAGTCAGACACACTTTTATCTCGTCTCACTCTCTCAACTCTCTTTACATCTGCCATCAAAAGTCCTTCTGTCACGTCTCTGCTAATGCAAACTGCAGGAGAAATGCTTTTATCGCTGTCAGCGAGGAGCAGCAGATTCCTTATTGTCAGTACATGTGTTGTCACTCAGGTTAAAAGATAATGCGCTGGAGGTCAAATCCTGTTAATGTAAAGAGTTTCAGCAAAACTGTGTCTGTTCCCTCATGTTTTATTTCTGAGAACACATAAATAACGATTGTTTGTGTACTTTTTCTTACCTTTTACTGATCTAACAGTGATCACTCTTGATTGGTGGATGTAGAAACACTGCAATACACTGAAGGATGTTCAGTTCAGAGCATTAAACTGTTATTATAATTCAAATCAAGAGTCTAACAGTGATGGAAAGTACTATAGGCCTACAAATTTCAGGTGTTTGTACACATTTCCATTTTACTTTGCGGACACAGATTAATAAAACAAATATATTTCACACTGTCTTAAAACACTGGCCCATCTGCACTCTGATTGGCTTGTCAGCTACTCGTTGCCTCTGTTGGTCAGGTTGGTTTGTATGCATATGATTACAGGTATGTCTTGAGATTTTAGCTTGCTAATTGGTAAGAGCCTTGGACTCAAAAAATGTGAAAACCACTGATATACTGTAGGGATCTGTCACAGGTTATGATGATTGTCACTGTAACAGTTAACAGCCAAACCAAAGAGAAAATCAGACTTTTTAAAGAGCTCCAGGAGATGGTCTTTCCCTCCCCCCTGTTTTATTTATTGAATGAAATGATCCATAATCCTGAGAAATGAAATAACAGGGTGAGTAAACAGCACAACTGAGAAAAGAGAAGGAAGCTCTTTTACTAAATAAAGTGGAAAATCTAAACTTTTGTTACTTATGATACTTGTTCCTGAATAAAGTTATATAAGTTATAAATGTTGATGCAGGATAATGAGTTTAGAAACCAGCAAATATTATTTACTTCTGAGTGACTAACATGAAAATATGATATTTAACACTGCTGTAAATAGGCTACTTGAAACATATTATGGTGTTGAACACCATTGTAGCCGTGGAGGGAATATTTGGTTATGAAATGTACCTACACATTTTTGTAAAGAGGAGAAATGCATGTTTGCCAGTAGTTGTTTTTCTCTCTTTTTTTAACTTTAATATGCTGTTTGATACGGTTGTTTCTCGCATGAGAGGTGTTAGAGAGAAACCTGGAAGCCAGAAGCTCTTTCTCCTTTTGAAATATTTACACCTACAACAATATACGACACATGCACATACCTCCACAGAACATAATACCCCCCCACACACACAATCCAGTTACCCCTCACACAAAAGAGATCAGGGCTTCCTCCACACTGTTTCTCACAGGAGCTGGGCTACTTTTTAAAAACAACTCTCTGAGCTTTGCATCAGGAATATGGGACATTAAGTTTTAAATTATTATAAGTTGGAAATGTGGCCAATTATAAATTCTGTACTTAAAGCTATAATCTGTAACATATCTGCATTAAAAATTAACGGTAGTGATGGCTGTTTAGCAAAGAAAACAGCAACTCCCATGATCCTGTGCATTGAAAGAGGACCTCCACACATAATTACACATGTTCTTGACAACATATGTTAATATTGATTATTTTTCCAGCAATACACATATTGTGTGCTGCTTGGATTTGAAAGTTCAGTTCAGCTGAATCCTCCTGGCCCTCTCCAACTGAGTAAAGGATAAGTACCTGAAAAATGTACTTAAAGAATAATTTTACACTAAATCTTTTTTTTTTTTGAGTTAGTAAATGATGATTGCGGTTCTTCTAGACAATACTTCCACCAGAGCTGCTGCTTAGAAGAAGCTCTTCTCTCTCCCCAGTGGAATCAAGTGGTGACACAAATCTTTTTTTAGTGTTTATTGCAACAGACATTGATGTCTTTTTTTAACACGCATTTTGGGCCTTTTATACAGTATCTTTTAACTGATAGGACAGCTGAAGCGAGGACAGGAGAAAGAGGGGAGAGAGAAGGACGATGACACGCAGGAACGAGCTGCAGGCGGGAGCTGAACCCACCGCTGCTTCACAGCCTCTGTCCATGGGGCTCATGCTCCACCGACCGAGCCACCAGGGCGCCCTGCTGTTTTTCTTTTTAAATATTTCAAATCATCCACACGTGAGGACAATGCAAACAACACGGTGATCTGTTTGTGCAGGACAGTTGAGCAGGTTTGAACACGCTGTGCCTGGTTTTTATGCACGTTTTCGTGGTTTGAGAGAGTAATTATCTAACAGAAGGCTGAGCACAAGGTTGGAAGAAAGCAAATTGGAAATAATGGGAAAGAGATTAATAATAAAGGCATTTAAACATGCAAAACAGACGTGAATGTTTTATGCGTAAACATCATTACAATCAGTTGCAGTAATGATAATCATAATACTCATTATGATGAGGATAGATTGAGAGACTGGAACTAAACTCTTCAGCGCTGTTGAAGAATTTGTTGAACTTTGTGATTTTTCATTCTTGACAGCAAAATGGCCACCATATGGTACCATAACTGACTCAACAGCGCATTGACTTTGGAAAGCCATTAACGATCTGTGTCGTGGCTTTGTAAGAATCCCATTTGTTTCTGTTTTTTTTTAAGTCTCTCTATGGTTTCCGTCTGCCAGCTGGCAAAGTTACTGATGAAGCAGAGACGGAGGAGGAGGAGGAGGAGGAGGAGGAGGCCTGACAGCTCAGCTGGTGTCAGCGTGTCTTGGTTAAAGTGCAATGCGAGTGCAAGAAAGACACATCGTCAGTGCTGCTTCTGCCTCTGCTGAGGCATCGTGATGACATCTCTGAATCTCTTTGTCTTGACACATTCTTGTGAATAAGTCACAAACACATGATATAGAGATGTCATACTTGCTCCACAGGTTTCCCCCTGCAGAACAGATGACTTGAATCACAGATTTTATTTGAAATCTCACACTTGCATCAAATCTGGGGTGGAACTTTCTTATACAACACACTGACAAGATGTAACAAGATGTACTTTCTATCAAATTAGACAAAAATGTGAAATAATGTTCTTTATTAGGCAGTTTTAGACCCTTTAGTAGACCTTTGTTAGACTTTCTTGGAGGTAATTAGGGACACATTACAACAGGGCTGTACTGTAAATGAAAGTTAAATCACATTTCTGCTACTTAAGACACACATTCTTAGACTGATCCCATGTACATGTGCAGAGTAGCCAAGTCCGATGCCTACTTCTTTGCTCAAATTACATTATCTGCCTGCAAGACTACAATAAGTGTCTGAAACCATACAGTTTGGTTTACAGTGTAGTTCTGAGTCTAATTAGGGCCTAAAAGTGGGAAACAATAGACTTTAATTTACAGCACAGCTCTGTTGTAATGCAAGCTTGCAAGCAAACGAAACTTTAAACCAGTTGGTATATAAAATAAAATGAATAAGGACCAGCAGTCAACCAGACATCTGAATTAAAATCATTTTAAAGGCAGAAATATTACATTGAGGTGCCAGACCATGTAGAGCCTTAAAAACGAGCAATAAAATTTTTAAATCAGTTATAAGATTTGCTGGGAGCCAGTGTAATGACCTCAGTGTTATATGGCCGAATTTCCTTTTTCTAGTTGCAGTCAGTCACGGTGCTTTTTGGTTATTCCTGTGAGCAGTGCGTTTCAGTAGTCTAGCCTACAGGAAATAAATACATGGGTGAGATTTTCAGCATCGTCCTGAAATAAAAAAGCTCCTGACTTTGGAAATATTTCTGAAATGATAAATGCGGTTGCCAACATTTCTGACCTGTGTGCTGCTTTTCCAGAGTCCATTTTGACAGGTGAAAGAACATTTCCTGTCTGCCTTTTTATTGTTTAACTGTAAAAACACACTGGACATCCAGTTATTCAAACATATATTCAGATAGTGTATCAAGGACTCAGATCATCAGAGAATGGTGAAACATATAAATGCATGTCATCAGGATAATTATGGCAACACACATTAATAAGTTAGCCCAGGGGCAACAAGTGCAAATTAAACAATAATGGGCCCTAAAATTGATCCCTGGGGAACACCACAAATAAATAATGTGCCCCTAATTACCCTCAAATTAAGTCTAATCAGGGTGTAACAGTGGGGTGATAATACTCGTTAGTTTACAGTACAGTTCTACTGTAATGTGTCCCTAATTACCTTTTAATAAAGGCTAATAAGGATCTAATAAAGGGTCTAATACTCTATAATAAAGAATATATTGCTAGTTTTTCTAGTTTAAAAAAACAAAAACAAAGTACAGCTTGTTACGTCTCATTATTGTACTGTAAAATAAAGTGTGACTGAATCTTGCACTTTGCTAGCAGATATGAAGCTCTTGGCTGTATTACACGACTTCTATCTAAATAAATTTCCAACATCAAGCAGCTGTTGAAGAGCTCTGGAAGGGATTTGCACAATATTAACACATATTGTCTAATTACACATAACACTTTTCTAACCTACTGATGCCAAACATATTTTATGTTAATACGATGACTGTTTTAACCCACACTTCTCCTTTCTACACGTCGAGTGACCTGAATACTAAAGCCTTATCTGCGAGAGACAAACGGAGGCTTTCACTAATGCAGCGTTGTGTCACACGCTGTATGATTCTGCCGCAGAGAACTGAGAGAATACATGTGACCTCGAGAAGAAACAACAGGATTTTATGCAAATAAGACTAGCTCTTGGTGAAATCTGTGCATGTCTGCTTACATGCTTTTAAACACATATACTGTACCCACACATACACACACAATGACACTAACCGCAGGCGACTCATGAAAATCTTAACGCAGATTTGTCACAGTGTGAAATTAACATAAATTGTGTTGAAAGATAAATAGTGGTTTTATTTAAAAATGCATTTTTTTTTCACTGTTGAGTGATTATTTCATCTCTGGTGTAACACAGCTCTTCTGTGAAAGTGTGAGCTAATAGGCTGCAAAGTGAAATCTTTAGCACCTCTACCAACTGAATTAGAAATTACTCTATCTACTTGTCTGGGGCTGTTATTCATTTTCCTCTCTCGAGTCAATCAATACACCATATTTCAAAGCCTCTATCCCCGTCTTGATTTAATCTTAAATTGCAAAGCACTATGTCTTCGCCTTGAGTAGAGTTAATTCTGGGAATTTCTTACAACTGTTGGACGTCAGTTGCTGTTAAACTTCGTTATCCTTTTTAGGTGTCAGAAGTCGCCACACTCACATCTCACATATCAAGAACTAGTCTGAGCCTCATTATATTGTCTGTAAGCTTTTAAAGGTAATATCCACTACTTCTCAATGTTTCATGCTTCTAACCACTATTAGAGGTTCTTTTTTTTAACCAAAAGTAAAACCTGCCTATGAATTTGGAGATGAACACTAAGTTTTTTTTTTTTATCTGAGCTCGGGCTTGAAGGCTTCAAAATGTTAATGGAAAGCCTGTGTTAGAAACTTGGGGCAAAGAGCTTAAAAGACTAAAAGGCATTTATGAGATGAAGAGATCAAATATTTATGTTTTATGGGAGGTGTACGATCAAGCGTTTTTGATGCTATTTGATACTGGAAACAAAAAGGATATTGCAGCTTTTGCTAACTCAGTTTTCAACATCAACATATTCATACTTGCATACCTCATGTGAGGTTTTTTAGCTGCTTTAGCCTACCCTGATTTGTCCAGCCTCCAGAAACATGTTAGCATTCCTGCAAAGCATGATGAACATACACAACAGCTAATGCTAAAAAAACAGATTATCTGGAGCCTAGTGTTTGTGACTAACTAGTCATTACGTAGTTGCTGCTTTTTTATGGTCACGCAACAACCATTAAAAAAAGGTATGGGGGCTAAGCAAGCTGGAATTATGGTCCACAGTTAACATCGAGGTTAGCTTTCCATCTTGCAATTGCAGACTTTCAGATTTTGCAAAGAAAATGAGGCGGGTTTGGCAGGAAAGATGGCTTATTAAAGGAAAACTGCTTGCTGATTGGCGGGACAGGGGTCAGAAATAACAACTGAAAAAAAAAATTCTGTCCATTTTGGTTGGTCTTAAGTGCAATGAAAGTGCAGGAAACAACGCAGAGGAAATGGAAGGAAAATGAAGGGGTAGCTAAATCAAATGAGAGATAAAACACATGTATTATTGCTGCATAATGACGAGCTAGCTAATTGACTTGTTCGAGCTCCATTAGGCCAATCTATTTTAAACCAGACGGAAATAACGCACAAACAAAACATAAAAATTCAGAAATATCCCTCGTGAAAGTTATTATTATAACTCTGACAGTTAATTTTTAATGTAGGGCTCTGTAGCTTACACCAAGAACATGATTAAAAGTTTTCAGGGCCTTGAAAAACCAAAGCAAAGCATATTATACGAAATGATATAAAAATCCAGACTTAGATAAAGATTGCAGCCCATCCATCCTCATGTCATACAGTTCTGTCAGCCGCTCTAGTGTGAAGGTGGTTATCACCAATAACGTGCTCGCGTGTGTTGACAATTCTCGGGATGTTCCATCGACGGGACTGAAAAGGCTGACTGATCTAAGTAATAACTATCCTTCTGCAGGAACGCCGCAGATTGATGGTGCTGATATCAGTGTGTCATGAAGTGGAAAAGCAAATTATGACTCTCAGCACATTGGGCGAAATTGGGGAATCTGCACCTGGATGTGAGTGCGGCGTGATAATGAGAGGAGGACCACAGTTTGAAATGAGATGGAGCTATTAACAACTTCATCTTCACATGCTAACAGCTTCACTCTTGTGTGCTTCTGTAGCATATGCCACAAAAGCGTTTCCGCCTCATTTTCAGTCCTGTTGCATTAATGTATGGATATGACTGTGTCTGCGCTCGTGTGTCTGTGGGCAGTGATAGTTTAGAGAAGAGAGAAACGGCTCGAACAGTAAAATGGGATGTGCTGTTTATCGCACTAACAGGGCCCTTGAATTATTTCCCTCGCTCCCAGAGAACAATCACAGACTTTGATCCACTCTGTTGAAGTCCAAAACAACAGGATGCATTGCTAGATGTCTCACACAAAAAAAGCTATTTTTATGCACTTCTATAATTTCCTTAGTTGCCAAAAAGTGCCTCAATAATAGATGGAACTTCATGGTGCGACATGAAAATAAACCAAGAAGAAGAGGAATTATTTTATTAATCCTCAAGGGGGGAATTACATTTTTTTTCACTCCATTGTACAGTTACCACACACACATAAACCCAGAATTCAGGCAACTGAGAGGAGAGATGTTAGAGTCATAGAGCTGCTACATAGCAGAGCAATTTGGCAGCAGTACCAGCAGGAGGTGAACTGGCACCTCTCCTGAGACCAGTCCATACTCTGTACTGTGGCCTGTGCTGGATTTTAAGTGGGCCCCCTCAGTCCCCACAGACTGAGCTACTGCAGACTGAAGACTGACCAGCTATGGTTTATGTTTATTATTATTATTATTATTATTATTATTATTATTATTATTAGCAGTGTTTTTTATGTGTGATATTTCTTTAGTCATGTTGAAAGCTTTAGGAAAATCCTCCCTCACTCATACGTTTTCTGCTGCTGTTGTTTTTAGCTGTTTTTAGCTACAGCTGCGTTTCTCTACAGATGGCAACGTTAATAAGTTGCTCCACACTTTTGTCCAGACTAAAATATCTGAAGTGATCAAAAGATTGCCATGAAATTTAATACACACATCCGTGGTGCTCAGATGATGAGTCCTGCCCAGACCTTTTATCTAACACCACCATCAAGTAAAACTTTTCATGTATCATATGAAATATCCCAAGATGTACTTGTACTTGTATCTTAATGACTTTGGTGATCCTCTGACTTTTCCTCTAGTGCCACCATGAGGTTTGAATTTGTGTTTTTTGGTAAGATGTCTGGACATTCTTTGGATTGATTGCCATGAAATTCAAAAGAGACTTTCATATTCCTCTCAGGATGACTGACTTTTTTTTTCTTAACTTTGGTTTATAATCAAATACCTGCTAAATTAATGAACCTCTGCTCACTGGGCAATCAAATCAGTTGTATTTTGTGTTTAGAGCTAATAGTAAAGCTAACAGCATGCTAACACACTAAACTAAGATGTGAATATGACAAGGATGCAGCATCAGCATGTTAGCATGGTCTCTGTGACATTAAAATTTAGTTCTGCTTTGTCTAGTTGCCTCACAAAGATGCTAGCCTGGCTGTAGACACTAAGCGCTGGATTATGTTCCCAAACAGATGTTAACATGGACAGCTGCAGATAACACACATGCCTATTGGTTTTGTTTAATAGTAGTTTCAAAAGAACATGCTCCATACATGTGTAGTAGACTGGCATCTGTAGTAGCCGCTTGTCCACATGGTAGCAACGAGACCCCAGCGGATCTGCGTGCACTCGCAGGAGTAATACCAGCTCTAGCCTGGGTTTAACCCCTTTCAGTTTCATGTGGTGGACTCCATGTTCTTCTTATCTTGCGGGGCAGCTGGATTTGTGAAATTACGCAAGAATCCATGTAGCCAGGCTTGAGGTTGTCTGTTTGTGTCCACACCAAAAGTGGTGCAGCCAATCAGCATCCTAGGAGCGATTACTGGCAGCTACGAGCGTGGTTCAAGGAGTGACGACAGCAAGAAGCGTCAGTGGAAACGACTCATCCCGAACATACATGGGCAGCTCCTGAAGAGGTTAGCGTAGATACTGTGATAGCATCAGTTTGATCAGAACTGGCGAGTATCTCTTCATTGAAACAAGAGCAAAGAACAACACTGACAGCTTTTCTCAGTGGAAAAGATGTTTTTGCTCCTCTCCTGACCAGCAAGAGTTTGATCTTGTTGGTTAAAGTTAGCCCGCGTTAGACCTGATAGACAGATGGTTCATCCAATCACCTGCCAAGTGTTTTTTTTTTAAAAAGGGCCTGCCCTTTTCCAAATAGTTTCTAAGGACGACTTCTCAATGGTTCTGTGGTAACAAACCATCTGGTGTAGCAGGTTCTTCAGCACTGCATCAAAACACACAACCAGAAATGTATCTTTATAAATAAAGTGAAGAAACAAAACTAAAACCATGCACACCAAAACAATATAATTATTGTCGAGTGATAATTGATAAGTGATAACATTAGAGAAAGAGAGATAGGAGATTTACATCCTGTCTGGACCTTTAACAGTTATACAGTCTCACAAAATGATATTGTTCTGTTTTAGCATTCAGCTCATCAAGTAGTATTCATCATCATTTTAATCAATTAAATCAATTATCTATGATACTTCAAGTCATAGCGTCATTTTAAGTGCCCAAGGGTTACATGCATAAAGTAAACAGTGTAGGCAGCATTAAAACAACACAACTCTCACTGGTGAGAGTTTATCATTTATTGGACTCTTGAATTACTAATGGAACTAAAGTTAATCAGCTGCACGAACGACAAACCACCACCAGCGCTGCACACATAACGACAAATAATAACCTTTAAACTGAATTATTCTTTATTCAGTTTTGCTGCAAACCAACTATTCCCTCATTGGTAATAGCAGTCAAACAGCTTTTCCCACCTGAGAGAACAGGGTCGTCTCCTCTCGCACACCGGGGCCATGATCAAAATAAGATCACACAGCTCATTTCCATATGTTATGGTAGAGATGCCTCGGGGCTTCAAATCACTCCCTTCACTGCGAGTCTCCCACAGACGCGGCTTCAGCTACTCATTTATGACAATTTGATACTGACACAGATTACATTTCCTGCAAGATGCAGGATTTCTTGGTTAGACTTTATTGTAATTCTCTGGAGATGTCTATTATACAGATGTACTTTGCAGTGACATTTCTCACAGACTGGATGTGATTGAGTTTCCTCCATTGACTCCTTAAAAATGTAGGATTACCTCAACAGCAAGCACCCATTAAAATCTTAATTAGTGCCTGTTCTTGTTTACAAGATGTTTGCATATCAATTACACACTGTAGGTGTTCTGAATCACCACTCATAACAATGCGTGCCATTGTTGTTGTTTTTTTATTATTTTTTGCAGGCTTATGAAGACTTGGTGCAACATCAACTCTCACAAAATGGCTAATTAAACAAAATCGAAACACAACAAAGAACACTCACAGCAGGTAACTTAATGAGGGTTTTCCTGAAACTTCAATTGTCGGAGAGATTTAATTAACAAGTATTGAATTTTCAAGAATCTAGTAAGTTTAACATCTAATTTTGAAGGCTGCTCTTTTATTTTCTCAACCATTAGTTGCTAAAAATTGCTAAGCTTTGCAAGCTTTCTTCCCCACTGTAATATCTACGTTACCATCGTCAGTCATGGTGCATTTGAGCGACTCAACGACAGAACAGGTCGATTGTCAATTACTCCCAAAACAACATATATTACCGGTGGGGAGTAGTGTTTTTCTGGTGAGGATAGGCTCATTTGAAAACAAGTCATGATGACTTAAGTCTGCCATTTTCAGGAAAAAAAGTGTGACTACTCATCTGTGCAAGCAACTTATTATGACCCATATTTACATTTATTGTCGTTATGATGCGAGCAGCATTGAGAGTGAGAAAGTCAGCATAGAGAGGAGACTGGGGTAGATGTTGGGGTCAAACATCCAGAGGGCAGCTATTCATGTCCTGCATGAAACCATCAGCCAAAAGTTGAGTTATGTCAAGTTGTAAGTTACTTAAATTACATTAATGTAACGTAAAATAACTTTTTTTTAAACACTGATCTTTTCCTCAGCCTAACATATTTAGATGACTATAGGCCCTTTTACATTTTGTAAACAATAAGAAAACTGCACACGCATTTTGGCAACAAAAGTATGGCAGACCCCAACAGCTTGTCAACGGGCTGCTGCAAACATGAGCAGTTTGGATCGCGTCCTCTGTCCAGTCAACACATTTCTATCTTGCAGCTGTACATGCCACAAATTGCCCTGAAATGGTTGTGATCCTGATGGAGTTCTGAACAACTTAAGCTGACCAGTGGAATATCGATTCCGGCATATTTTATATGCAGCAAACATACATTTTTGGTGATTTTGGTGCTGGTAAAACATTTAATTCAACATTTGCAGCTTGATAACTTGTCTGGATGGCTGGGGGGGAGACCGCTACTTCTGTTGCTGAAATGCTCACGCAGCTTTTCATTGATGTCAGCTGTAAAAGGGTCTATTCTGTCGTTCAGGTATGAGGACGTGTTACTTAATTGTGAGCCACAAATTCCGTATTTTGTTAGGATTATTATTTTGTTTAACGTTGTTTTCCCATATAAAAACCTCTAAACTCTGAAAAGTGTCTTGAAACGCATGTGATCTTTCTCCCTTACTGAGAAACTCTGGATTTTGCCTTACGCCCTGCTCACCACCGCTGCGTGCACCAGGTTGTGCAGTTAAAGATTACTGTGCATCAGGATGGCTAGCGTTAGCAGTGGAGGAAACAGAGTCGGTCATACATGTTTGAGCCTCATTTAGATCCAAATGAGGAGGTTGCTGTGCACCAAAAACGGCAACTAGCAGATGTATCAGAATAGTAAGTTTAGTCGGCAGCTTTTATTTGTTTATTGTTGTTTGTTAGCTTGTAACTGGTCACGGCTGACACAGCTAATCCTAACTTTTGCTCTTTGAAGCGGCAAGTCTGCTCTGTGCTGGAGGTTTGAGTTTTCTTTGCCAGCATAAAGCATATTTGACAGCGATTTTTTATATTATGTATTTGACAGGGACAATACTTGTAGGCAGTGTTACATTTAAGTAAATGCAACCAATGCAATGTACTTAGGAATTCTAGCCATAGCTAATTTCAGTCCTTGTCCTTGGTTATGCTTATTGACGTGAATTTGTTACATATCAAATCTAGCTTGCCTGAGGCTCGTTTAAATATCAGGAATTTATGGAAGTACACTCTCCCCCTCCAGAATATGAGAACACCTCTCCAGAGACAAACATTTCACAGATACAAGTCAGTATAGTTAAGATCAGGTATTTAAAGAGACATAAATATTAACAAAACATATTTTTGAGTGGCGTTTGAGGACAAACCATTCTGGTCAGTGATTCAGGATAGCTGTAATAACAGACAAATAAAAAAACAAAGCAGAGAAAACTT
>JAJHUR010075440.1:0-25751 GCA_027495735.1 Lutjanus campechanus | reverse complement strand
TAATTCTACTGGCCTGCTTTTATTAGCCATGATGAATGTTATGCACTTGTCTTTAACTTCCAACTTTAAACAGATGATTCATGCAGGAATGCTTCAGAGTTGATGTTTTATTGATGAGGTGTGACAGAAAATGTAAAACAATCACAACATTTATTTATCAAGACTTGTCCAACACCAGGTATGAGTACCGGCTCAATCATATTTCATTATAGGCATCATTCAGAGCAAGAAATACAACAAACATTGCATGAAATTATTCTGATTATTCTTTTAAAGCTGAAATGTTTTGCGTAAACAGAATAAAAACCCTCAACCAAGCAGAGAATGTTGTTGTTTGCTGCAATTACACACTAAAGTGACATGGGAGGACCTTAATTTCACCATATAAAAGTCATTTTACACTATTCGAAAGTGGCGAGCTGCTACCCAGCAGCTACTTAACATCCACTGAATATTAAACGTATGAGTTTTAAGAACACTCTACAGCTTAAAAAATGTATTTCAACAGCAGTAAGTTGCAGATTTCACCAAAGAAAAAATGGTTTGATATGAAAATGGCTTTAAAATAATGTCTCACGACAGCAAAGCGATCGATGGCTGCAACAGGAGGAAGGGGTCAAGTCTCCATCCAGGAGATGTATGACAGGATAAGTGCCATAATAGGTGATGTTGCACCGTCGGGCATTGCAACAGAGGATCGTCTCCTGGGCAGTGACGTGCACAAACCTGCCTGTGAAGATACGGCAAAAGTTTTGAAAATAGCCAATTTAAGTTAGTGTTGATATTGTTAGGCTACAGGAATAAATCTGGAATTTTAACATAACTCGAACTGCAGAGGCAAATAGAGGATTGTAAAGTCAAAATTTCTTCAATGTAAATATGCAACACATCAGTGAAAACCCTGAGATTAGATAACAGCAGACTAATTTCACAACTCCTACGACAGGTCTGAACTACTCATAAATAGTGTTCAAAATTAAAATAAGAGAAAATTGGTGAATGCAAAAAGTTACTAACAAACTACTTAAGAGCGAATCTGTACGTACTTGTCATTCTTGCTTGAATCAAGTGACGCACTTGGATCAAAAACCAGCCCTGGCCAATAATGTAAACATTACATACTCACTCAGTTTCAGGTCTCTGCACTCACTTGACCCATCCACTCGACCAGTTAAACACACTGTGTCAAATGTTTTGGTAGATAGAGAGATTATAGATATAATTATTATACTTTTTTTTCAATGCAATGATCAATCCCATTCTGAGCGACCCAAGCACCCCAAAGTCCGGTGGCCCTTCTGACATTTGCATCGATTTCCAGATGTCCAGTCCGTCGCTGCGTGAGGCCCAAAGTGAGTTTGAACCCATTTCCTGGTGGAGCTGAAGCCAAGAGGAGCCTGTATCGCTCCCTGCGACGGTTCGAATATCTCATAATTTGATCTTTTTCTCTCTTTGGTTATCCTGTCATGTAATTGAATTTCATATAACTGGTGTGTTCAAGGCTGCGTTTCCAGCTTGAATGCACCTGCCATCTGCTTCCACTCACACAACTCACTGCAGAGAACACGCACTGCTGTTCTGGGAGACACTGATGCTCATAACTTAGCCAAAAAATTTTAAAAAATAATAAAATAAAATAAAATTAGGCCAACGGGGGTGTTTTGAATTTCTAAGTCACTGTCTGGGTTAGGTTCAGATTTAGCACACTGTACAACAAACACATTGCTATTTTAGATATAATTAATTCTTTCCTGTGTTCTTGTGTGTGTGTGTGTGTGTGTGTGTGTGTGTGTGTGTGTGTGTGTGTGTACAGGCAGTCACTGTGGAGTTCCCACTGCATCTGTGCAGCCATTCTGTCGTCTCTCCTGGTTAAAAAACTGAGCACAACTTGACTTTGTGGATCTGTCTGCTCGGATTCTAGAATGTAAAATGAACAATATCAACTTTAGGTGAAGACAGACAGAAGTTAGTGTTGAAGTTAAACAGATAATCAGCAAAATAAGACCAGAAACAACATGCACATGTACTTAGACTGTATTTTACCCGTTTGTCCAAAATATTACAATAATAATAATTTGAGGGGGCAAAAACAGCCTTAATTTAATATTTAATAAGATATGAGATATTTGATGTTCAAACTGATTAACTTTATTGTTCTGAATTTGATGCCAGCAACATGTTTCAAAAAAAGTTTTCAAAGAATTCTTGCTTGATATATGACTTCAGGTGCTCAACAGTCTCTCTGTTGTCGTATTTTGTGCCTCATGATGCACCACACATCTTCAGTGGGAGACAGGTCTGGACTGCAGGCAGGTCAGTCTAGTATCTGAACTCTTTTAAATATGAAGCCATGCTGTTGTTACACATGCAGAATATGTCTTAACATCTTCTTGATGAAATAAGCAGGGACGTCTGGATGGCAGCACAAAACCTGTATGAGCCTTTCAGCATTAACGGGGCCTTCACAGATGTGACAGTTACCCACGATGCCGTGGGCACTAACACACCTCCGTACCATCACAGATACTGGCTTTTCAACTGGATGGCCCTTTTCCTCTTTTGTCCAGGGGTCACGGCATCCATGATTTCCAAGAAACAATCTGAACTGTGGACTCGTCAGGCCACAGCTCACTTTGCGTCGGTCCATCTCAGATGAGCTTTGGGCTCAGAGAAGTCTGCAGCGTTTCTGGATGATGCTGATATATGGCTTTTGCTTTGCATGGCAGAATCTTAACTTCTTCATTTTGTTTTTATTTACATTTCACATGAAGTCCTAACTTTTTTTTGGAATTGGGATTTGTATATGTCCAAAAAAACATAAAAGCTGCCTTGCAAAAATATCAGTACTGTGGTTTAAAGTACAAATACAAATCAAATTTACTCGATGTTCCTCTCTGAACCGTCTGCAAAGCTGTTATTTCACAAAGTTTGGAGATCCAGAAAAAGCGTCTTTAATAACATTAGGATGCTATCAGGGAAAGAAAAGATCAGCCTCCAAAATGAGATTATCCCCACCGAACATTATTATGCATAAGTCCATTATCTTGTTACAGCAACACAGGAAGCTGTGCCCCGCATTAACATTCACAATATACAGTAGGAGTGAGGAGGCCGACATAAATATCTGAGGGCCTGCATACCAAAAGGTTATACAATCAAAATAATCTGTACCTCATTGATTCAGAGGCTATGGGGAAAGAGGATTCCTGTATGAAAGCCACCCACCTCTTTCATTAATGCCACACACTGGATTTTACATCTTGGCATTTGAAACTTTTCTAAGGGTTAGTATTTACCACCCAAGAGCTTTTGTACCATATTTTGTTGGTTGTTGGATGATGTGAAGTGCTTTTTTCAGTTACTAAAGAATTCATCTGGGTCACTGCAGCATCACTAAAGCTAAACTAAAGCTACTGTACGAGTGGCTCTCAGCTGATGTGAAGTGTGTTGTTTATTCCTCAGGAGAGGTTTGTTTTCCCTCGTCACGGCTCAGGTCTTTTGATTTAGATTTTGAGTTGAGTCATGTGTGAAATGTACAGTAGCTTCTCCAGTGGCTAAAAGTAAGTTTTTTAACAGATGTAGCTGCAGGATATACATGATCATTTCTGCAGCCTCAAAAAGCTGATTCAGTGAGCTCAGGAATATGTGATCACAGACCAACAGATGATGAGAAATCAAATGAAAAGCCACATTATTCATGAAAAAACTCAAGGTGTGTTTATACTCAAAGTGACAAGAATTTTCGCCCCTTTTGATTTGCAGAATTTTGAACCGTGTAGTTTTCTCCTTTTCCTTCTAATGTGCCCTGACTGTTCTGCCTCAGCTCTCTGTGATTTATAGTGGTTACCTTAGCTTACCGCTGCTAACTGTATCAGCCGTTAGCTAGTTAGCTCTGTTAGCCATGCAGCTAACTGACTTGCAGCTCAGCAGCTTCTTCGGACATCATGGCAGAGACAAAGAGACCGAAGAGGAAGTTGATGCAGGAAGCTAAGAAAAGAAAAAGAAAAAAATGACCAAACAAGAGGCCTCCAGACAAGAGTAAGTCTTGGACTGGCTTTTAATCATCGACTCGAGCTTCGGGAAATAAAAGGCTGACAGACAGACGCTGAGCTGGCCCTCTTGCTTTTAGACTGGTCAGTAATATATTAGCTGGCTCGCTTTGTCTTGTGTTGCACTTGCTTGATGTTTGGCTTCGTTAGCAAAGTTGTCGACTCACTACTTTTTGATCACACATCTAATCGTTACAAATGCACATGTAACAGCGTTGTGTCAGTGTATTGAACTCTGTAACTACGACTACGATCTTGCCAGTAACCGTAATGCCTGGCGAAATGTGAACAGTCAGGTCTGGCGTTAAGATTTGTGAATCATATAGTCATTGTCATAGTTATTGACTGGGCTACGTCCAGAGCTAAAAGTAGAGAGAAGAAATCCACAGACCTGATTCTGTGCGAAAATATATTCCAAAGTTTATTTGAAACTGATATGAAGACTGAAACTCTACTCACACAGGCCTAGAATTACCTGCTGATCTCATTTCAAATAATAGCAGAGGTTTACTGTGATCTTAATCTTGTGTAAATCTGCCATGTCTATAATTTGTAAAGTAAAAGTTCCACCACAAATTGGGCTCCCTAGTGTATATTTCATTAGCTCTGAGTAAATTGGCATCTCAGTGACTTACTTTACCAGTTTTTTGGGGGGCCTTTTTTCTGCCTCTTTCGTGGTCAAGAATCATTGAAGCTGCACTAAGCAATGAGAAATGTGAGTTTTGACAGCATTTTGGGTGCAAAGTCAGGAAGCTCATCTCGCACGGAGACCCATTCGTTGAAAGAGGAACCTCAAATCCATCAGGAGAGCAAAATCTCAAAAGATAATGAGATGGATGACATGCATGGTAGCATGCACTAAGGAACATTTTTCTACATTTCGACAGGCTTGACATCAGACAAAGGAGCCTTGACAGCGTATGTGGGGGGATAAATTGGAGTAAAATGCAGACTTTGCTTATCCTGTGCAAATGCGCCGCATGAAACACAGACGTGTGGGGGTCATTTCTAAATCCCATGAGCTTCTCAGGTAATACCCTTGTGAAAAGGGCTTCAGTCAGCAAAGTAAAAAAAACGTTAACATCATACAACTTGCATGTATAGTTGCAAAAGAACATTCTGGCCTCAGCTCATGTTTGCCTGCGTGCAGCATGAACTCCATCTCTCCTCCAGTTTCTATTTTCTCTGACGCCTGCACATTCTCTAATTTCTTGCCTCAATTTAAACGCTTTCGATTCTTCCACCTGCACCTTTGCAATCAACCTTTGAAGCAATTGTGCCCCGTTTAACATTCACTCTAGCTCCTTAAAAGCTTCACTATTACAATAAACTTCCTACAATCTTCTTTCAATGCTGACTGAATGCATGTCAGTTTGTTCAATCTGTGCTCTGGACAAGCCAATAAAAGCCTTTTAGTCTAACTTCTTCATTGTTCCTGCCTAAACATTAACATTTTCAACCCCTTAATTTTTCAGCCATTTTCATGAGAGTGATGGTTTACCTTTTGACTTCCTACATTTTACAATATGGGCACAATCATCTTGTTCTATAGGGTTATTTTAAGTTCATGTCCCTTCAAAGGCTTTATGATAGGAACAGACACCAGTGCACGCAAGTCTCTGTGAACAGATCGGCCCTTAATTAAATGCAATGGGCTTCACGCGGCACCTGCTGATTTCACACTAAAAATCTGCACACAGGAAAACATCATAAGCCCTGCAATCAATACGGCTGTAATGGAGGCTCCCATTCACTGTAGAGAAGGAATACCAAGCAGGCAAACTACTGTAAGTCAGCACTTGTGGGAAATGGAGCATCAACATGCAGCGAAACACAACAAAAGTGCAGCTCCTCAAGTCGAACTTCGACACGGATCTTAATCCACCGGAGGTGGCGAAAGTACAAGTACTCAAATGTTTGGCAATATCGTTTATATGACATTAGTTGTTATGTTGCTTCTTACGTTGTTTCCACCTTGTTATGTCCTTTGCTTGTCATGTCATGTACTTCTTTTTACATCTTTTACATCATTTTCATCTTGTTATGTTTTTTATGTCATTTTTGTCTCGTCACATCTTATTTTGTCGTTATGTCATATTCATTGTTACATCTTTTTTGTCGATTTCATCATGTTATGTCTATTACACCATTTTCAATTTGCTACGTTTTGTCATGTTTTGTCACGTCTTGTTACATATTCTTAAGTTGTTTTCATCGTTAAACTGTTTCACATCGTTGTATGTTTTAACAGTGAAAAGTTACTATCTACTTAAGTATAGTGATTAAGTATTTGTACTTAGTTACTCTCCAACTCTGTAATTCACACATGATTGAGTCAACTTCTTTGTGTCTCTGTACCTGAGCTCCTGTGGGAAAAGCTGCAGGTGGACGGAGGGAACGTGGAGCCGCGGAGACGATCTTTGGGTCAGAGTTAACCCTGGGAGTGACAGCGCGGGGTGAGTCTCGGATGTCCTTACCTGTCAGCACGGGTCAGCGCTGTCTGCACACTGACAGTCGGACTTCCACGCTGACTGATGGTCTGCTGATAGATTCTGTCAACGGGCTGATGTACAGGGGAGCGAGATGTCCTGTAACCAGGAGAACAGAGGGCCGAGATCCCTGAAACAGTCAAACTCCGTCCATCAGCAGCCAGGTAGCCTGTAGACGTGTCCTTGAGCAGGATGGTGAAAGCTGTCCGTCATCATTAAAAATATATCAAATGCGCTGTACTGTGTCTTATAATAATAATAATACTGACAAAACATGAATATATGATAACACAGTTCTCAATATTTATAAACACTCTGATTGGTCCAATAAAATACATTTTTAAAAATCAGATCATTTTAAACTAATTTTAAAGAGGGATCAGTAATGTCGGCATGAATGATTACAGGTTTTTATTATAAAGGCTTAAAGGACCAGTATGTACGATTTAGTGGCATCTAGCCTCACACTCCCTTCTTCAGCTGATTACATATGAAAATATACTTATATTTGATTCTGTAGCTGCCACATTCTCCCTCTAAATCCCTGCAAATCTTACACACTGGGCCTTGATTTAAATTATTTAAAATACACATATTAAGTCAATATTTTAGCCCTCAATTACATACTGTAACTGAGAGATGATTCAACACACGGCAGCAGTTCACATCCAGATATCTGCAGTGATTGCATGAAGTTTAATTATTAATTGTAAACAGTTAGATTGAGATAATTTATCAGATTGTAGTTGAGTGATTTTTGTAAAAATTCAAGGGGCTGACACATTTAGTCTGGTGTTTGGCCATTTAAATACGCTGATTACAGGGTAATGGGCTTCTGGAGCTCTGAAAATCAAAGTATTTTTTAAACAGGCAAACTGCTGCATGACTACACCCATTTTTATTAAACCTAACAAGTCCTCATGCCTAAATGCACGCGTGAATTAACCTGTTTGGGGACCACAGGGGCAAAAAATTGCTTTTGTCTCCAGGGGCCTCATTACAGAAAAATTCAAAACTCTTGTCAACTTAAGTTTCAAAAATAGGAAAAAGCCTTTCTTCCTGCTACAGAGGAAACTCACAGCTGTGTTTTATCCTGCCTCAGACCTTGTACTTTATTTTTAGAGCTAATGTTTATTAATCTGCCGAGTAGTTTCACGATTAATTGATTAATCATTCAGTCTTTTAAAAATGTTAAAACACAAAGCAAAGTTAAAACACAGCATCCTAGCAGCAATTTCTTTAAGGTTCAGACAAATAAAAATACATGGTAAATATTACAGCATGACATCCGTTCATCTGCACCACCCTCGTCCTGCTCGCAGTGGTTTTATAGCATCAGACAACTGATCTAAAGTCTGTTGTATTGATGTACACTGTATTGCTTGTTTGGAAGGTTGTCTACATGATTTATGTTTCGAGTTACATGAAGGAATATATAACGGCACAGGTCTTTTGATCATTCATTAATGTGTTGGACAGATACTGTCTTTGTATAATTGACTGCCAGAAGGAAAAACATAACAAATGATGCCTCCATACAGGACACGAGGGGTCACTGCGTGGTTCGATGAATATGAAAATGATGGGAATCATGTGCTGTATGGCCTTCACAGTTGGCGTATTATAACTGAACACCTATGGGAGATGTTGGAGAGATGTGTTTCTCTCCATCACCGCCATCAAAACACCAGCAAGCCTGGGTCGCTCCAATAAGGAATCATTTTTAAACCCGAGTTTTACAGAACTTCTGATTAGAACTTATTTTAGATTAAGTGAATCTTTGCTAGTGCAACCCAGTCCAAATGAGAGAATATCATTTGAGAAAAAAAAAATAGAGACTTGGAGAATCAAAATGCCAAGGGGCATCTTCAGAAGTTCTGCAAGCTTACTTAGAAACCTACTTTTAGCTTTCCCTAACATTAAACACCCATCATCTGTGTACATTCAATGCAGTAATCTCTAATTGTTGATTCACCTCCACACTGCAAACCTCTCTGAAAGTGAGTGACAGCAACTTTGTCACAGCTCAGCATCATCCTGTCCAGCTAATTGTCACACTTGAGTGGAAGCTCGCCCTTGTAACATTCATTTACTATGCTCTAATTGAAACTAAACAAATTCACTTCCTCATGTTGAGATAATGATTGTAATTGTCACAAATCATTTGTCACTTGTAATTGTTGCTGTCAGTCATCTTGTGTTAGTATTGGAGACGGGGAAGCCAGGGACACTTTCTGTTTGAGCATCAGTAACTTAGTGATTGTTTGTGCTGGATCTTTGACACTTTGATACACAGGACCCATATTTCTCTACTACAAATGAAACTCACTTGGACGTCTATTACACAATCTCAGATTATGTGAGTGAATATCAAATACAAAGAGTTATGTTGTTTCAGCCTACCCCACCACCCCAAGAAGCCATTATATGCAAAATGTTTTGGCATGTAGGCTTGAAGGTGGAATGAATGCAAAGCATCACATTTTTGTATCAAACTGTTTTGTATCAAACAAATAAATAATGTTTTATGTTTGTTGTAGGTTTATTAAAGTACACATTTAAGTATGCTAATTACACGTAATGCTCAAACTTCAAGTAAATTGATATGTATATGTAATATTTTCTAGTAGTAAGAGTAGTACTACTAATGACAGGTTAGCTTGCTAGTATGTTTGTGTAGGTAACATTAGTGGTTCTTCTGTGTAGCTAACATCAGCAATTATCTGTGTAGCTAATGCTAGCATTTGGTCTGTGTATGTTAGTAGCTGTCTGTGTAGATAACGTTCGCGGATGTCTCTGTAACTTACATTTGCAGTTGGCCTGTGTAGCTAACATTCACGTTAACAATAGATGCGGTCGGCAACAACGGGAACGCCCACAAACGTCACATTCGGTTAGAGCCGAGGGGGAAAACAAACCGGTCTCTGCCATTAGCCATAATGCCGAAGAGTTGCTGTGTGCCCTTTTGCACCGCAAATAAACAAACAAACAAACAAACAAAAAAATCACCAATTAAAGTTTTACATTTTACCAAATAATAAAACGGAACCACAAAGGTGGACAAAATGGCTTCAAGCTATCAGAAGAGAGGACGAGTTTGGCAGTTTATGGGACCCTAACCCTACAGCACACGAGAGAAAGAGAACATTAATTCGTCTATTTAATGTGAGGTACTGAAATTATGTTAGATTTAATTCATCATATCTATAGCAAAAGTGATATAGTCCCTTACCAGGTGACTCGATTAAGTAGCAGAAGATGTCTGGAAATGACCCTGACTCAGATCATTCGCCCAGTCTTTTAAAACGTATGAACAATCCAACCCCAGTGTATTTAATTTTTTAATATATCGATCCTTGTCAGCAGGCAATAGTGGCTCAAAGTACGTCATGACAACCTATTAGCGTTAGCAAAACAAGTTTAAATTCCACGTTTTTACAGTACAGCGGATGGGGGGAAGGATTGTTTTCCCCCTCGGGTTTCCCCGCCCCCAGCTGTGATGTCATTGACGACTGTATCTATTGATCTCTGTGGCTAATGTTAGCACTTGGGAGGTGTAGCCAGCGTTAGTGGTTGGTCTCATGTCTAATTAGAATTAATTTCTGTAACTGTAATACGGTTATCTATTTTTTACATCCTAATGTAATCCTGTAACATGTAATGCCTTACTCTCTGTTACCTTTTTTTGGTCATGAAATCTACTATGTTGCTCACAGAGACACCGCTTCTCTTGTGACCTCTTTCATGACATCACTGCAGCACTTGTCTAATTGGCCAAACTGACAGTGTTACAACTGCCCTGTGTTGCAGCACTCCCTGGTCTCCCCTGTTTTAAAAAGGAATGAGCCAAATCAACCTGCAACTGCGTGTTTACTTTATCAGTATACATGAACAAACAGTATCGAGTTCTGTTTTTAATAAACACATCCTTGCTTCATGGTAACAGAGAACCTCACAGTCCCGTCCGCTGTGTTCTGCTCTGGAGTGGGCGAACAGTGTTGACAGGCTCCTTCTTTCAACCCCGTGTATTCAAGCTGTCAGATGGGACGCGCTTGCGCAATTGCTGCGCTCACACATACACACAAACACACATCTCCGTCAGAGTGTGAGCAGGTTATGTTGAAAAGCATCCTGGAAGTGCATGAATACAAAGAAATTCATGTCTCAATACAGCAAGTGGGGGTTAAAACCGTCGGTTTGAGCGGCTGATTTGGTTGAAAAGTTCTCACCGGATTTTATTTGACTTGGTGACAATCTGCAGCACTTTCCCTGCTGCTGCTGCATCAACAACAAACAGGAGATCTCGTTAAAACCTCTGGACTACAACTGGGAAAATATTGGACAAATTTAATGCATCACTGAAAAAAATCAAACAAGCCGATAACGAGGAGCGGCAGCGACAGAGGTCGATCGAGCAGCGCGTCAGGCAGGTAAACCAAACACTCCTCAGCTTTTTTTCGTGCTCGTCTCCTGCTTGTGACTCCAACTTTGAGCCTGTCAGGGGGGAAAAAACTGCATCACTTTTATTGTTTTTTACAGAAGTTTTCGCCATGAACCAAACGGCGGGAGCCACAAACGCGTATCGCAGATGCTCCAAAGGAGGAAAGGTAAGAAAGAAGTTGAGATTTGGACTAAACACGCTGCTTTGCGCCCCAGGCATGGTGCAGCCCCTGAAGGCAGCATGGCAGCGATATTGGATGTTTGCAAGCTATGGAAAGCCTTGTTGTCAGCATTATTGTGCGTCTTTGCGCTTTGGGGATGTTGTAAATTGTGTCCTGGATACAGCTCAAGTGAAAGATTAATTAGTGGTCAGTTTACACACGTATTGGAAGCTTCTGGGCAAGGGAAGTCCGATTTGTTTGTAAAATATGCACACGTTTTTCCCCATATCAGCAAATGATGCATAAAACAGCAAAACGTAGTGGATAAATAGCTAAAATAGTTATAGGGATGGATAAATGGTTAAAAATAGTTTGCTAAAAGTGACTAAACACGCTGCTTTCGTGCGCCCCAGGCATGGTACAGCCCCTGAAGGCAGCATGACAGTGATTCTGGATGTTCGCGAGCTCAAGAAAGCTTTGTTGTCAGCATTATTGTGCGTTTTTGCGCTTGGCAGCTGTTGTAAATTCTGTCCTGGATACAGTTTGATCAAAGTAAAACATGTTCGTGGTCCGTTTACAAGCACGTTGGAAGGTTTTGGGCAAGGAACGCCAATTGTTTGTGACATGATGCGCATTTTTCAGCATTATTGTGCGTCTTTGCGCTTTGGATATGTTGTAAATTCTCTTCTTGATGCAAGAAAATGCACATTTTTCAAGTTTTTGTCCTCATATTTGCACATTATGATGCATAAAACAGCTAAAAGTGGTGAATAAATGGTTAAAATAGTCAAATGGATGGATAAATGCTCAAAAACAGTTGGCTGAAAGTGACTAAACGTGCTGCTCTCGTGCGTGCTGCAGCCCCTGAAGGTAGCATGACAGTGATTTTGGATCTTTGCAAGCTAAGGAAAGCTTTTTTTGTCAGTATTATTGTGTGCCCTTGTGCTTTGGAGATGTTGCAAATTCTGTCCTGGATATAATTTCTTGACTGCAGTTATCAGCTTAATTAAAGTGAAAGATGTGATGCAAGCACACTGGATGCTTTTGTGCACAAAAATGGTAATTGTTTCCATTTCCTCCTCTGAAAGCAGTGCATAATTATGCATAAAACAGGTGGATGTTCACTACTTACGGCCTCAAACCTCTCCATCAGTTATTCTGCTGTGGTCGAAGATGATGACACTGTACCACACTGTTTTACCAAGCCTGTGACCCACATTACAGGGCTGCTTCTGCTGCTGTGTGGATGTGCAGTCAACAGGGAGAAGAGGGGGGGAGAGTGAATGTGAGAGAGGTGGAGGTGGGATGAAAGGGAAGGTTGGTTGAAGGGGGGGGGAGAAAGAAAAGCTGGAGAATGTGGGAGGAAAAGGGGGGACTGCATGATAGAGTCTTCCCAGTGAAACCATTAGAGGAGGAACAGGCTCTGGTGTGTGTGTCTGTGTGTGTGTGTGTGTGTGCGGGGGCTGCTCTCATTCCCAACACATCTGGCTGTGTCAACACGCGCTATCAGTGGAGATGAAGTTATGAAAGCTTATTTATCACCAGCAGCTATGTCACATGGAATATCCACAGCAGATTTGCCACTGTTTACAAATATTGATTTTGCAGCTACAAATATTTGGAGTTGATGCGTATTGATCGCTGAAGGTGCTTGTGCTCTCAAAGAGGTGTTTAGACTGAGCTGGTAAATGAGTCCTGATGGGCATGCGTGTGAATTAACACTGTTGCACTGGGGTTGGTTAGCGCGCTCAGTTTAATTGACACTGACAGTTGTTTTCTTTCTCAGTGTGATGATACAGGACACGATCGTTCATGCAGGGATTCCAGGGACATCAGAATAAAACACGTGTGGTCATGAAGGAAAGGAATGCTGGGAAGCTGCACCCTGGAGATGCACGATTGTGTGTTGAGTCCAGTTTAGCAAATGCCAAAACACAACAGGTGTTTGGTCATAATTGAACAGAAATATTTTAATTCCATAATAAAGTGATTTCCAACCAGGGGCAGCTGGCTACTTATACCGCAGGGCAACGTCTGCAGTTAACAGGGGGTACAAAAAATGAAGCTAAACAAATGTTTGAAAAAGATTTAAATTTGAAAAGAAAATCCACATAACGACTGAACTGTAACATTTGAGATTAGACTGCATGTTGCTGTGAAAACTAGCTAGCAAGCGAGGAGAGTGGTTTAACAGCTAGTTAAAGTAATGGATAAACAGTTCAAAAGTTAGGTAAAAGTAACAGATAAGTGGGTTAAATAGTTAGGGTAATGATGGTTAATAAATAGCTAAACTTGCTAGCTAAAAGTAATGGCTAAAATGCTAATATGGTGAGCAAAAAGCAAGCTAGCAGAGAAGTGTAGCAGTTAGTTAAAAACAGCTAAAAGTGATAGAGTGACAGATAGCTAAAATAGTAAACCAGAAGTGATGGTGAAAACATTTAGCTAAAAGAGAAGTGAAACAACAAAGAGAAATGGATAAATGGCTAATGTAGTTAGCTAAAAGTGATGGATAAAACAGTTAGCCAAAAGTAATGGATAAAAGACCAAAATAGTTAGCTAAAAGTAATGGATAAGTAGCTAAAATAGCTAGCTAAAAGTGATGGATAAATAATGAAAACAGTTAGCTAAAAGTAATGGATAAATGGCTAAAACAAGGAGCTAAAAGTGATGATAAATGGCTCATTAATGGCTGACGGCTGGTAAATGGTTAAAACAGTTAGCTCAAAGTGATGATAAGTGGCTAAAATAAAAGGTGAAATTGCTAGCAAGTAAAGGCTAAATGGTATCATAACATGTAATGAATAAACGGTTCAAATAATGAGCTTAAAGTAAAGAATTAATGATTTTAAATAGTTAGCTAAATGGAAGATTGCTTGAATTAGAAATGAAACCCGGTTCAATTAAATCGATAAAAATAACAGATAAATGGTTCTAGGTGGTAGGCCTAGAGACCACTACCAGAAGTGCTGTCAGAAATACATATTTTATTTTCACTGTTGCTGCTGACTTGCATCTTTGCGTGCTGTCCTTCTGTGTTTAGCAGGGAAATATTGTTGTCGGTGTTTTAATATTTGCAGGTGCTTTCACTCACTGCTTGTTCTAATTTTGGGTTGTTTCATCTCCTCTTACACGTCAACTTTGAGAGAGAAAATAGATTCAGACTGAACACCTCTCCAGACACTTTTGTCTCCAGACAGCAGTGTCCGTTTCATTATCTGTCCCGTGGCCACTTTTAGTCCGCCGGCAGGATTGTCTGCAATTTCAAACTGTTTGTGTTTTGTTATTTGTGCCCGTTTAAAGCTCTGGGTGATGCTGAGAATTTCTCTTTGATGAGTCGTCTCTCCCTCTGTGGAGTTGCTATTTCCAGTCATGTAGCCACAGAGACATTTCATCGTGGATTAATGACACTCTGATTAGGTCTGCATGTGTTCTGCAGGCCTCCCGACAGGATAAGCTTCACATGGTCATGGTCATCAGCTCGTGACAAGCTTTGACAGGTTTATAAACACCTGAAATGAGAGGAGAGCAAGTGTTCTGTGTCTTGAGATTATTTTAGGATCCTTGTGAATTCCATATGCAGTTTTTGCAGTTTGCATTTCAGACCTTAAGGCATTTCAAAATCACTTTAAAGAGGCTATTGGCATGTAACCAGCATTCCTGCACCCATGTGGTTGTTTGGTGTATTTTTGTCTCTGCAACACCAACAGTATGTTTTGTCCTCTAAAGCCTCCAAAGACCATCATGCAGTGCAGCAACATTTTGAAGCTTGGTGGTTTGTAGATTTTTAGTCATTGCAACCACCAAAGTGTTTCTCTTGTACTCACTTTTCACATGATCGCTGTTATCGACCTGCAGAAATACACGACAGAGAAGGACTCTTATTTCTCAGGGTTGTTCTAAGGCCTTCTGGGAAATGTAGGAAGTCATTAGCAGTAGTAAAGATAAGCCAGTTTGAAGGAGGGGAGGTACACATAAAAATGAATCTTTTATCTCAATATAACTTACCAAATTGTTGATATCTAGTTGAGCTGCAATAATGAATTGATTGATTCATTAATCAATCGACAAAAATAGGCCACTATTTTGATAAACAATTGTTTTTAAAGGCATAATAAATAATAAATTGATTAAATGGCTAAAATGGTTAGCTTGAAAGAGAAGAGTTAGCTTAGAAAGGGATATATAGCTAAATGAGTTAGCTCAAATGTTTCCAACAATGGTCAGTAATGGTGCATTTTTTGCTTGCTGTTGCTAGCTCGATGCTATCGCTAAAGGAAAAGCATGAGATACATCAAATACGTCAAAGAGTGAGGAAGGACGCTGACGAATAAAACCTAATCCATGAACATGAATTCTGCCTGAGTCATGTAAGATACTGTAGATTTTCACCTGCTGCAGCGGTTGTTTAACAGTGAAAACAACAACTCCCATGATCCCACTTCACTTCACAAAGTATCAGGCGACATCTTTTGTAATTGTTTTTAATGTGAGAGAGACCCCTAGCTGCAGAATTTACATATTGTGCGTTTTAAGCGAAAATACCAAACATTATCCAGTTTTAGCTTCTGATATGTTCTGATATGACCAATTGATGAATTGGAAAAATGATTAATATATTGATTGATAATTTAAAAAATAATTAGACTGGATGTTAAATAACTTTCTCCAAGCAAATCTCACAAAACCTGATGGTATTGTACTCAGTAAAACAGAAGGTAGAAGCTTCTGCTCCGTCCCCCAGCCAGAAATGTTGGTGTAGTTTTTGATCAGGACTTGATTAAGACAGTTGTTCAGTCATCTTTTTATCATTTGAGAAGAAGGGTTAGGTTTTTTATTTCAGGCAAAGTTCTGGAGAAACTCATCCCTGCTTTTATCTCCTCCTGCCTCGACGACGGTAACTCCCTGTATACTGGTCTCAGTGAGAAATCAATCCATCGCCTGCAGCTGGTCCAAAATGCTGCAGCTCTGCTTTTAAGCGTATCATCCCTTTATGTTTAAGCATCTTTGTGCTCCCCGCCTGTTTTATTTTAAAATTATTTCAAGGCCAGGCTGATGGGCTGGTCCTTCACTATATTTCTGACCTTGTATCTTTCTAAGAGCCAGGATGCAGACTGAGATCCTCTGTTTGGGCGTTACTTGATATTTTCTGAAAAGGAGACAGGGCCTCGCTGTGAGGGCCCCTACTCTCTTCAACAATCTGCCAGAGGAGATAAAGCTCACAGAGACTGCTCTCTGTTTTACATTGTGAAAATAAATAAAATCAAATTTGTTTTAACTTTAAAAAGGTTAGTGTCCAGATTGTCTTAAAAGTTTAAGTTGACTGAAGACAAGTTTGGGTAAATTTTGTAACGATTCAAACAAACTTGATATTCGATCAGTTGTGCTTGAGAAACCATGTTCAACAGGCGGTCGGTCAGTTGCTACAACTTTCTCGAGTTCATAAACTCAAAAGTTTGAGGTTATCAGAGCTTAAATATTCAAGTTAGTGATATATGCAGCTTTTGATTACAGTAAATTAAAATGAATCATGATGCCAACTGATATTTTCAGTAAATGTCCCTCTCATTGCAATAAGTTAACAGAACTGAACACATTCTAAGTATAAAAACACATTTATTCATGTTCAGTAAACTAACAATAAATAAACTCTTTTTTTTTTCCATCTCTTTAAAATATTTGTGTTTTAGGGACCTTATTTCCCCTCATTCATCAAAAATTTTGAGTTTAATAAACAAAAAGAAAGAAAATTTTACTGACACTTTTGAGTCAGTAGAACTTATAAGCAGAAATTAAGATTTCACTACAAATAAGTAATTTGAACATTTGGTTTTCCAGTTGTTTACCTTTGATTTTCTGTTATTATGTAAAACTGCTCCTTGTGAATTTATGAAATCCTTCATTTTTCAAGTTTCCACCTTGTTTTTTTTTTTTTCAAACTATAAAAAAAGTTTTAACTCTCAATGCATGCTGGGAAGTCTGCCAATATGCTGATCACGTTTCTTTATAAACTTTATTTAAACTTCATTTAGTTGGTTGAACTCTGTACAGTACATTCATCCAGCTCATCATTTCACGTTCCTCAGGTTAGAAGAACTCATGTTTATAAGTTCTAAGTTCTCGTTTGGTCTGGTTAAAACGGACCGTGGTCAGTTCGCCTGTTTAGTCCGGTTCAGTTCGGTTGATGCGAAAACTGTCGATCAAACCCTGGTGTGGACCAAACAACCAGACCAGCTCCGCCTAAAAAGTTGGGTCTCTGTGCGGTTCCAAGTGGACTCTTGGTTGGTTCATTAGTGGTGTGAAAGCAAACAAACCAACCACAGGATTTTATGATAGAAGGTGTGATTTTAACATTATTTCAAAAGCTAAATAACTAATAAATCCAGCAGCGATTTACTAACTACTGTTTATAACGGCTTATTTCTTTGTGAGCTCTTAAAGGGATAGTTCACCCGAATATGAAAAAAAAGGAGAAAAGCCCTAACATGCCAAGTTGACTGAATCATGTGCACATGAACACTGTCTGAATTAGGCGTGTGTGGTGTGATGGTGTGTAAACGGCATGTCAGGACTTTTTTTATGTTTGAAAACTGGTCACCGTTCACTTCCATTGTTTGGGAGATTTTGCAACACTGTTTTCCTGTGAATCTCCAGCGGTGTTTTGCAGACTAACAAAATAAACCCGACCCTCAGTTGACATGAGGGCGAGTAGTAGATAATGACTGAATTAGCATTTTTGAGTGAACTATCCCTTTAAAGATTCACATCAGAAGTATTAAAGTGCTGCAGAAACATCTTGTCAGTCTCCAGAATTTTATTTCCCCGCGTGGGTCCTGATGATTCAGGATGACAATCACCAAAACTGTCTCGTCAATGAGTTACCCGTCAGTCTGTCAGTGTGAACACGAAAACTGGCTCAGGACCAAAATGCAATGTTTCATTTCTTTAATTTTGGACCAAATGAACCAAACTAAAGGTGTGAAAACGCCCTCAGTCTCTGAGGTGCATCCAGTGGGAGATTTGTCCTTCGTGTTGATCTCATATTAGAGATGCAGCACGTTGCTTTTATCACTTAATATTCATTCCTTCTAGTTGTATCACTTGGCATTATATAAGAGTTCACATTAAGCATTTACAGTACTTCACGGTCACATTTAGAGCAGCCCACACACAAGAAAAAAGCATGCAGCAACACAAGGACACTAATGCGTGAGGCTGTCGTATTGACAGTCATGTTGCTGGATAAAAAAAAATAAGGGAAATGTGGTGGGGTCATAAGAGATCAAGGGGAAAATATGTTTGTCTTCAACATATGAATCGGTATGGATTTGTATGAGGTCAAAGAAGATGATTGCGTTGAGTCAGTGGGAAAAAAATTGCACAACAGCGCATCAAAAGGGCAGAGCCGAGACTACGACAGAGTCAACAGAGAGTTCATGATTGAAGTTCAACCAGTCGTGACTCATTGTATCTTTTCTTATTGTGCAAATAAACAATTGTCACAGTGTTCCCATTTTGCACACTTAATCTTTGTTGATGCTCAGAACATTTTGAGCAAATTGTGCTTTTGAAAACAAAATCGGTCATTTCAAAAAGCGGTTGGGACGCGTTTCCTGCATCCCCAGTGTAAATGACACTTCTGATTTTAAAAAAAACATGTAAATGGCATCATGCAACAGCAGTATTAAGCGTGTCACACACCACTGACTTCATCATGTGTCTTGGATCAAATTAAAAGAGGGGTAAAGTCTTGCTTTGATGAAAATAGTGTCTGGACATGAAATAACCACTAGAGGGCAGTGTGGTACTGCAGTACACATACCTGTTAAGGCAGTCTTGCTCTGACTTATTAGATTATTTTTTAAAGTGTTTTTGAAACAATTATATGTGTGTTAAAGTGCAGTTTGATTGACTCAGACTTAACACAGCCCAATAAATACATCATACATCATACATAATTACAGGAGGTATTTTCTTGCCAGGAGCAGTTTTACTACGTGTTTTATTTTGCACTGTTGTTCCACCGCTTTAATCCTTTACTGTCTCGTCTCTGGCTGAGCTTGATCAGCCATTTATAAAAGGCTTTCCATGATAATGTGCACCAGTTACAGCACTTGTTCTGTAAAAGAGTGCAGTTTTATTTATTTTTTTCAACTTTTAATAGGGTTTTTTTTTTGTGGATTTTAAGATCCCATTCCTCTGAGAACGTTTGAATTTATTAGAATACTTTGTGGCAGGTAACAACTGAATAGAAGCAGAATCTACATGAATACATATATCTATATACAGATGCAACCATACACATACTTACACATCTACAAATACAATCATACACTTAGAGCTGCAGCTAGAGCTGCAACGATTAGTCAATCAGTTGATTAGTTGTCAACTATTATGTGAATCACTTACTTTTTTGGAAATCGATTAAATGTTTTAAGACTTTTTTAAGGAAAAAAGTCAAATTTCTTTGATTCCAACTCCTTAAATGTGAACATTTTCTGGTTTCTTTGTCCTCTATGACAGTAAACTGCATATCTTTGGATTGTGGGCAACTAATCGATTAATCAAGAAAACGATCAACAGATGAATCAATAATGAAAATTATCATTAGTTGCAGCCCTAAATACAATCATGCACACATTTTAAAAAGTCATAAAAAAAACATTTATAACATAAACACACTAAAAAGAAACCCCAAAGACTTCAGCTCTCCATCTTCTCCTCCAGTTCAGAGCTTAACTTATTTTTGACTCCATACTTCCTGCTGCTCCTTTCCTTTTGTCTCCGTCACAGCAGGATAGTTTGATTATCTCGGCCCTTGACAGCCCTGCAGTCCTGTGTGTGCACACCAAATCCCAATTAGCTTCCCCCCAGTTCCAGAACCATTTGCAACTTTGCTAATCTCTGCATCTGCAGAGCCCAGAAAATCCCCCAATTCTTCTGATTATAGTCTCCTAATGAGAATATGAAAGTTTAATTTGTGTGAGACTCTGAAAAAAAACACACAACCGAATTGATGATCCCCTGCAATGAATATGTATTAACTGCTGCTGCCCAGATATGAATGGATCGCTTGACTAAATCTGTCAGTTGAATGTATTGGACTTTTGTCCTGTCATTAGAGATTCCCTGAGGCTTATTTGTCCATCTTATTACTCCTTGGTTTATTTTTTTCTGTGTGTTTTTAAACTAAAAGTCATTTGTTTCTGCAGTTATTGAGCTTACATCAGAATACAAATAACCACAGCAGCCAGATATTCAGCGCACACTAGTTCTAAACGGATATTTCAAGGAGCACAGGAGCTAAGCTGAAAGGTATTTGGATTGAGGGTAGACTTCTTAATTACCGCAGCTTTGTTGGCCAACAGCGGGGCAAACAGCAGCACGAATGTGCCAAGTATTGATCCCTGCTCTCATTACACTGCGGGCCCATTGTAATGCACAGTTATCACTCCAACTCCCCTCACTGGAGTCTATGGAAATGATCATTGATTTTGTTTTTTCCTTTTTTACACCCATGGTAAAATGGCAGGAGAATGTCAATCTCAATCATCTTTGCACTTTGAATTTCTGTGCTCGAGGACTTCTCCTGCTCATTAGCACAGGTAATTAGGGTTATTCACATTTGATCCAATACCAGTACGGGAACTGGTGCCTGGAATTCAGTACCGGAAGGTGGAATTTGGTCTTTATCTTTGCTCTCTCTGTAACAACGAAAATGTAATTTAATTTGTCAAGAAATAAGTCCAAACTTCTCAATATCAAAATAGTTATTTATTTATAACATTTACCCTAACCCTAACCTAACAACTTGCCATATTTCAAGGTTAAACATATTTAATTACCCCTTAGCTACCATAGCTAACATTAGCGTTTCACCACTTATATACATCAACGCGCATCTTGGACACATTTATTTAAGTCTGGAAGTAAAATGCACTGGGTGTACTCAAGCAAGCAGTGTAACGTTAGCTAGCTGTCTTGCAGGCTTTTCATCCGAACTCAGAAATGTGGTTAAGTCAGCAACATTATGCAACATTATGGAAAACGTATCGAATATCCCTCTGGATTTCCAATATTCATTCAGAGAAATGTTAACAGTTTGTCAGATTCTCTACGTTTATACGACTTGCAACCTGGAACACAGCTGTACGACATTTGACCTACCCAACCCCAAGTGTGACATCAGAGGAAAATGACTGGCATGTGAATGTGGTAAACTGATTTCATACTAAGGTTCTGGGTATACTGAGTGTTGGCTAGCACTTGTAAACATGCTAAGCTGAGGCTGACCAAGACAATGGAAAAAAGCACACTTATCTGCAACAACAACTTATCTAAACTAACTAACTAACTATCTAATTAATCACTTGAAGATATTGATAACATTGTTGATGGCTCACTTAAAGTTTCAAGGGTGCATCTTCTTTGAAGCTAGCTTCAGGTGTGCTAATGTTAGCCGCAGCTGCTGTGGAGGATTTGGCTTTAAAGCTAACAAACACAGTGCACTCTTCAACTTTTGTATATATTTTGTGGTGTTTTCTCAGGTTAGAGGTGTTGCCCTCATCAGCTTTTCACATTACAAATATTGCAGTGAGTGTTGTGTCTGTTGTGTCTCTGATCTGTCTGAGTAACTTTAAGGGTACAGACAGAATCACGTTGCATCTGGGTGAGTGATTAACTGAGTAGGCGCGTTTACTCTCTTGCTTGTGAGTGAGCAATGCTGACGCTAACACTTGCTGCAATATTTCTTATGGGAAATGCAAAGCTGGCAAGACCAAAACATCTGACAAAAATCTGATGGGTCAACTGTTTTTAATAGCCTGAAATCCAAGTGCCCTGCAGGTAACGTTAGCACTTAACCCTCCATGGACAACAAAACTTTGAGTGAGGTATCGACAACTTCATCGACATCTTAAGGTGATTAATGAAGTAGTTGAAAAAGTTGTTGTTGGACTTTTTTTACTACCTTGGTGGACTGTTTTAACGCATTAAAAAAGCACATTGGTCAGGAATTTTTGGACGTTGGCTAATGCTAGTAAAAATGCTAAGCCAACGTCCAAAAATTCCTGACCAATGTGCTTTTTTAATGCATTAAAACAGTATGCGAGATTTGTTAATATGTCAGAAACTTTACGAGGAAATATTACAATATGAAAGCTCTGTGGTAGCGACAACAACAACATAACAGTGTTAAATGTCCTGGGGACAGACTGACAGGCTGGAGATTATAGGGACAGATTTGATTTTTTTTGCGACTAATATTTAATTTTTAGATAGAGAAAGCTCCCATTGGGTACCAGTACTGATACAGTTGATAGTACTGACATAATTAGGCCGGTACCCTTATAAGTAAAGGAGTTTGGTACTCAGCCCTCCTCTTGATGACGGGGACCTGTCATTGGTCAAACTGATCCCATTGCTGCTGCACAGTGGTATCCTTTGCGGTATTGCATCTTTGCTTTTGAAGTTGCTCTTTCATGTTGGTCTCTAACACATAAAAGCGGCTGTCTGCTAGCGACATGATCAACACCATCTTGACTCTGTGTCTGAAAAAAAAACAAAAAAACCCAACCAATTCCACCTTGTGCCTCTCTCTGTATTCAGGTGGGAACTTGTTTAGAGTGTACACGATGAAATTACATTTGGAGCCACACATCTGAGAGCTCTACCCCTGTGAAATGAATAATGCAGCACGCAGAGAGAATAGATTTTCTCACTTTTAACACCAGTAGGTGAAGTGGTTTTTCTTAAATGTGTTGCAGATTGCTAATTCTGCTGTGGTGGCATTTTCAGTGTGTGTGCACTGAATCATTAGGTGCTGCAGGCGTGCTCCCCCGCCTGAGCTCTCACTGCACGGAGGAATCGAGGAAACTGGAACTTTATTACAGTATGTTGGTGTTGGAAAAACATGCAAACGCGACATGACGCCTGCATGCGTGCACTGTCGAAGTCGGAGCGCTGTGTTGGTGTTGCTCGGCTGCAACAATTCTTGTGTTTTCCCGGGGATGATTGACACCACGGGGAGTGTAATTGCATGAGTCACCGAGACCTCCCTGGCCTTTTGAGTGAGCGGTTGGCTCGGTAAAATGCTTGGGTCATGACAGCCCATCTGGTGGCGTATCACAAGCAGTCAACAAGGCCCTATGAGACAAATGGCACCACAACAGTAAACAGCCGCCGCTGGTTGGGAGATAGACACTTGAGCCATATCTAAAATCACAAGCATATCCACTGTGTGCCCCCAGAGGCCTCAGCAGCCATCAAACCAGACTGAACTCGCCGCATCCACAGTATCCGATGCTGTCAGAGCCTGCCGCACATGATTTTATCACTTCTTGTACCACTTTTATAGACGTATGATGCAAATGAGCCTTTTTAACAAAGAGGGGAGTATCAATGTGCTGACGTGCGAGAGCTGAAGGCTGCAGGTCAGGTTTAAGTTTGCCCTCTGCTGGATGAAAAGAGTTCATGATCTTCAGTGCGAGAGCCACAAGTCTCACTCAGCAAAGTGAACTGGTGCATAATGAGGCATCTGAAATGGTGAAACCATTAAAGTAATGGTTTCTTAATGGTGAGAATGAAATGAAGTGGTTTGCATGATGAAGAGTGTAGTTTAAGAGCTGTGGAGCATTTTTATTTAAAGGGGTAGTTTGGAATTATTTAAAGTGGGGTTGTATGAGGTACTTATCAGGAGTTGATGTATTACCGTGGGCCAGACCGATATTGGATTTTTGATGCCAATACCAATATTTGGGAGTAAAGACATTCTAAGATCGATATATTGACCAGTATCCTTTATACAGAATATAATATAAACAGATACAAAGACACACATTTTTTGAAAAGTTAACAATAAATGTTATTGTCCAAAGTACTGAAATAGTAGCCTAAACTTTAACCGATGTTGAAGTTGTCATACAAACATATCGGCACAACATAAACATCAGTACTGATATGGATGGATATAGCTGTGGTAGGCCAATATCGGGCCAGTGTCAGTAAGGCTGTGGTTACGGTAGATGGCGGTCAGCACGGCCCGAGTTTGGATAAAGAGTATCAGCTAGGTTCGGGCGATTGTTAAAATTTTCCTACCAGCCACTATCAGCGCATCAACTGGCGACAGTATAATGAAAGATTTTCACTTAAAAAGCAAAATGCAACCGCACACCTTCTGAATTCAAGCTACTCAACAAAAACTCACCAAAACATCTTTGTTAGTCTTTCCACTGTCCCACCAATCACCGACTCTGGTTTGTCAATTCTCCGCTGAATGAGAGCGTTTTGCAAAGCAGTGCCTGTCACTCTGCAGACCATCACATCAGCAAAATAAAATAACATGTCCCCCCAACACTAGTACCAGTATGGAAGCTAACATTGTACAACAAACAGTATTTTAGCAACTTAAAAAAGGTCCACTTAAAAAAATCTATATCAGCTGTTAGACAACCTTTTCAGAAAGGAAAGTTCTCTCATATAAGCCAAATATTGCTCTCTCCAAACCAACCAGACTCCATTGGCAAAATCAATAATTTTACCTCACAGAACACTGGAGTGTCATGTCTGCTGCTGTGTCGATTTGGCTTATATTACGGTGGTTTCCTGTTAGAAAAGGCTGCTAATGGCAAAGAAAAGCTGCGAACATTGCCTATACTTAAAGTGATATTGATTTACTTTTTTAAAACATATATATATATTTTTATGCCTTTTTGTGTGTAGTATAGCTGAAGATATGACAGGAAAGGGGGAGAGAGAGTGGCAGAGTGACATGCAGCAAACTGACTATGGATAAGTAAGTAAGCAATACAACCCTACATTTAATAATCCGAACTATCCTTTTGAACATTTTTGGAAAGATTGCATGGACTGTCAGCAGCAGAAAACATGATTATAAGTGTTTATGGGCTGCAGTTTGTTTCATACAGTGACAGTCCAACATCACTCTGCTCCCTGAGAGAGACACAGTGGGACTTTCCAGGTCGTCATGTGAGACAGCAGGACCTCGGTTGCTCTAAATAAACCTGTTTTATTCATTTTGCTATTGCTCTAACCTTTACATGAAAGGGAACGTGAAAATAAAGAACAAAGATCCTTTTGTGGTGTCGTTTTTTTGTACTGTCGGTGTCTTTGATCCTGCAGTTGTAACATATTGTACTGTATGTGAACTTGGACTGAAAATTCTGATGAAAAAGTAAAGGCCACATTCTGCCTCTGCAGCCACACTGTTTATCCTTATCTATCCTAAACCCACGCAAGAGCGCTCAGGGCAAACTTATGTGCTGAATGGCCTTGGTCAGATATCCAGAGAGATGTATACAAATAGCTTCACCTCTTCATGGGTTTGTTCTGTGTGCGTTCTCCGTGCTGCAGACATTTTTCAACAGTTATTTTAGGAAATGTGGACAAATGAAAAGCAAACGCAGCCTTCGACAAGGACAGCACTCACAAAATGAACTTTCTTTTGTAAAAGTTAATGAACGCTGCTAAATGTATTGATCGTGATTAGTTATTTAATCGTCAATTAGTCTTAACTTTTTTTCTGGAAAGAAAACAACTTAATTGAAAGTTTGTAATTGCCTCACTGCACTCTTAGAAAGTAAGGTGCTAACTAGAAC
>JAJHUR010075439.1:0-16396 GCA_027495735.1 Lutjanus campechanus | reverse complement strand
ATTTTAAAGCTTTTTATTCTGCACCCGAATAAATATATGATCACGAATCATAATATAACTGTACACTTCTGTGTTGCATTTTTTTTACTCCAAGTCCGATTTGTTTTATTTTAAATACTTACTTCATGCCGATTAATTAATTATTATTAATCATCCTCCTCTTCCTCACCCCCGTCTCTGCCTCATCCTCTTCTTTAAATTAATTCTAAACAAATAAATAGATGCATATGAATAGCGACCTTCTCCTAAAATACTGCTGGCTCTGTGGTTTTGGAATTTTAAATCTGAAGCCTGCAATGCGCCATAGAAACTTCATTTGACGCACGTGGTTTTATTTGTTTTTGCTCTGATTGATAAACGCATTCTTTGATTTTTGAAACAGTAGCCATTTATTCTTGTTATTTAGACTTGACAGTATGTAATAGTAACAATAACGTGATTTACAGAGTCATCCTTTAATTGGCTGGACTGACGCACACTTCCATGGTATATTTTAGAAGCTGTGCGCACCGGAAAATAGAGATCCCCCGAAAGCCACTGTGTATTCGAAAACTGCTGGTCAGCATAGTTTTGACCAATGAGAGCTGTGGAGCAGCACAAAGTTTTTCACTTTTCAGTTTTCAGTCATAAAATGCTTCCCAGAGACTGTGATAGGTGGCAGTCGAATAGAAAATTGAATAGAATGGTAGTTGCATGTTATTGCTGTTCAGATTGTAATATCAGAGTTAGTTTTTGTGGTGGTGGTGAGCATGGCACCGTTCATTAATTGCTTAAGATTACAATGGATGTTTTGAAATTTAAATATGATTCAACTGTGCATTGGTTAAAGCAATGCAACGCATTGAACATCTGTATTACACATTTTGATCACCTGCCATTCATTAAGGTTTGCGATGCCATGGCCACCCCACACGAGCTCTATGGCCCACCTTGGCCACCCCAGTAAAAATGTCCTGGACACGCCACTGTTTGTACCAACAAATGTCTTGTCCTTCTTCCCTCAGGACCCAGGCTGAGGAAGCATCACCTTAAACAACCAATCATCGAGAGGCACTGAGCCCCGACAGCCAATCAGCCTGCATGAACCAAGTCTCCCAAACTCAGGATGTTCAAGAATCCACAGAGCAGTGATAGCGAACGACAAGTGCAGCCTCACCAGCTTCATGATGACGTCTCCATGTTAATCTCTCCCTGCAGTGTCTCACAGTGGACTGGGCTGTGTTAAACTGATAAAACTGCTACACAAACTTGTAGCATTCAAAAATCAATGAAACCATCACTGACAAGATCGGCAGCCTCTGCTGGACTTGATTTGGCAAAAATAACTAAAACTTTCAAATAAATCAAGTTAGAATTGCTATATACTAGTATGGTATGAGGTCTCACAGTTAGTATGACATTTAGATATAATAAATCAACAACGTAGAAGATGGAACATGCACTAGGATTTACGCTATAGTTCATTTACTGCATTTCTCCCAAACAGCAGTAAAGTTGTATGCAACTTGCACCAGTTAAAGAACTTCCATTTGACTCCCAGCTGAGAGAGAAATCTCAGCACTTTTCTGTGATATGTGGGTGTTCATCATAATAGCATGTAGATACAGTAGCTAGACCAGTGTTATTACCTGCAGGGCTGGGTACGGTTACACCGCAAAACAATAGGGAAGCAAACACAACATCAACAAAACGGGAGGGTTAATAAAATATAGAATAAATTAAGAAAATTATAGTCTCTTCAACTCTAATTTTAATGCTCTTCAACTCTCTGTTCTGCTGACAAAATTTACTCTCTGCTCAAAAAGTATTTAGGTTTGATACCCAGCCCTGATATACAGCAGCATATTGCTGCCACATCGGAAAAAGAAAAAAACGATCAGTATTACTTTTTAATGTGCAAAGTTTATTGTTATAACAAGATGTTTTTCATGTTATAACACAATATTTTCATATAATTATGATACACGCATATTATGACATGATAACTTTGTTATTGTTATAAATGGAACATAAACGTAGTGGTATCTACATCTTCTCTGCCTGAAGCACCGTCTGAAAGGGTTATTACTATTATTTTATGCAGTTTTTAAGTTAGAATTTTGTCACTTTACAAACATGTCTAAACAGGCTAAGATTTTTTAATCATTGGACACCTGGTTCTGAGGAAATTGAGTGATTTTGGACCCGACTTCCTCAACCGCTGCTTGCTGAAAGTTAGCCTAGGATTGTTTTTAGCCAAGTGGCTAGGCTAGCTGGTTACTTTGGTGTGCCACAGGGTTGAAATGTAGGCCCGTTGTTGTTTATGTTGTATTGAGGGATATCCATGTCTCAGAAGACAAGTGTAAAGCACATTTTTGTGCAGATGATACCATTCTTTATGCTTAAGCACCATCTATGGAACAAGTGGTGTCAAATCTTCATATAGTTACAGTAAGTTATGACACTATAACATGAAAACTTTCATGTTTCCTGTTATAACAATATACTCTTTATCTTGTTAAAATGTGCAGTTATAATATGATAACTTATTGTTCTAACAAAATAAGTTATTGAAGTTGTTATTATGTGAAATGTTTTAAAACAGTAAGTTGTCACGATACAATAACAATACAATACAAAAATATGAAAATACCTTGTTAAAACATGAAAAATAATTTAAAAAAAATAATTTTTCAGGTTATAACTTGATACTGATCCGTTTCTCTTTTTCTAGCATGGCTGTAATAAGCTGCTGTACTAATGCCCTGCTGCACCATTACAAAGTCCTTTTGATGGAATTTGCATGCAAACACCCAAAGTGTTAAAGAGTGGAACCTTCAGTATTATTTAAAACCTCCTGCGACTGATTCACAGATGTGTTGTTTAATGAATGACATGTAGCTTCCCTGTACTCTGTAAATGATGTATAAAATGTTTGTCTGTATTTATTAGATGTGGTATATTTGTGTCTGGACGAGTGTCTACTGTAAACATCATACATCTGTTCTGTATGTGTGCTCAGCCTTTTGTAAACCTCTAGAGACCCTGTACAAAGATGTTTTTTAACTAAAGATAAATTCCATGTCAATATGTGTACAGCGCCGTTTTTAATTTCCTATTATTGGATCTTTTTCTCTTTGCTTCCTCATCAGCATTTTTCCCCCTGTATCCGGTGGTGACCTGTGTCCGTTGAGAGAATTTATAATGACGGTATAAGCGAGGCTGTATTCCTGTGGGGAGAAGCAAAGCCATGAGAAAACAAAGATCTGCACTCTAATTCTGCCTCCATTATTCTTGAGTTGGTGCGCAAACAAAAGGCTTGACAAAGCCCCCGGGGATACAGTATGTGGTAATAAGGATGTATGCCCTTCTACACACACGGACCCTTGTTTTACCATATTCACGAGGACCCATCATGGACATAATACACTCTCTAGCCCCCAGAGGCTCCCAAACTGGGGGGCGGACTCCCCTGGGGGGGCGCAGTGTCATTGCAGGGTGTGTGTAGATGGCCAGGGGAGAAATATAGAGTGAAACAAAGTTACATGTATATGATTTTTGAAGGGGAAATAAACAAACAAGAAACAAACAATTGCTTCCCCAGTTAATGTTAAAGATTCATAATAATTGTGGGTTGTGGGGAGGGGGGACAAAAAAAAGTTTAAGAACCACTGCCCTAACCCTACCCCTAACAACTAAGTGCCTAACCCTTACAAACCTAGTTGACCCTTCGTAAGTCCTGCCCCTTTTCCCTCTGTGTTCCAATAACACCGGAGTAACAGAACCTTAATCAACTTTCTGTTTTCTTGTTGCTATGTGCCAAACTTGTCTATATTTAAATGAAAACCCAATGTCAAAGATGTTGCTAAGGGATCTGTAAAAGCCACATCTTAAGTTAGTCCATGTTAGCAAAATGGCAGCTAACTAGCAAGCTAATCTACAGCAGTCATGAACTAGGTTGCTACATCAGTTCTTAGCTAGCTAGTTACATCTGGTGGCTGCATCAATCTTCATAAATCATAAAGCTAGTTAGTTAGCTAGCATTTTGCTAACATTAGCTAACTTAAGATTTGACTATACAAATGTTGCACCAGCAATACCTTTTTAAAATAGCCTAAAACATCACATATCTAAGTATGGCAAACAGGAAAGGAAAAAGTTGTCAGATGTTTGCAGGGTAGCAAATTAGTACCAAGTTTTAACCATCAAACATCCTGTTAAACTTGTTGGGTCCAGCATTTTGGCCCCCAGGTATAGTGAACCTTGACCCTTCAAATACAATAAAATGTACACACATATTAGAACTCTGGTATGACGACGGATTTATTAGGACATTTGAACAAAAGGTGGGAGGGACTCAGTTGCATCTTCATAAGTGCTTCTACACTTATCAACTTTTGAGGACTTGACTTTTGTCCTCACAAGTTTGCCCCACAAAGCTGCTGGACCCCACAAGTTTATTTGGCTCCTGATATTTGGAACCCCCAAAAATATAATATAGTATATAAACAAGCCCACAGACACTAGAATTCTAGAATTCTGGTGTGAATTACTTATTGGGACATTTGGAGAATCAGCTGGAGGGACTTTGCACCTGCTGGCTTGTGAGGACTTATTCTTTGTCCTCACAAGTCCATTGGGTCCTCAAAGAGTCGACATGTATTCCAGTGAATTGTCCTCGTATTCAGGTGAAACAAACACACAGCAAGGTCGCATGATTGTATCCTCATATTCACACACTTCTTGTTCATGGTAGACAAGTTAATACCCCTCACACACTATCTACACAAAGCATTTTCTGCATGCTTCCCACAGACATAAAGAATATAGTCCATATTTGCTGTTGCACTCAGATCCACATATCAGAGTGTCAGGAGCAGCTATGTTTAGTCTTGCTAATGCTCTGCATATGATAATGAAGCTCAGATGGAGTGTATCTCCATGATGAATTATCATCTGAAACACTTGCCTGCAACATGACAGAGGATGGAGGTTCTGCACACAGACACAGTGCAGCACAGGGAGTCCATTTGGATAAGGAATAGCTCCGCCTGGAGCGTAAAAAAACATCTTTACCCAGAATTTATGACCATTTCAAGGTTTTTCCCCGACTAGCCTAAATATGTTTACCATAGTGGAGGGGGGACGACAGCAGAATAGAGCACAGCAGAATAGATATTCTTTATTACAGTAAAGTCACTCTGGGGAGAGAGAATAGGTTATGTGTAAACTAAAATGACGACGCATTTTTTCTTAACAGACCAGTTTACCAATTTTACACATGGGGATCATTGTGTAGTCAGGTTGAATACAGCTCAGTCTGTACAGACAGTTGTGTAATGTTCTGTGTTGGGAGGAGCTTTGTCTGAGAGGTAACCATGATGACATCATACAGGCCTTTACCACCAACGTGGAACATCTGGTTCAAGCACCTAACTTTGAACTGTTCTGAGCATTTCAACCAAAAGTCAACTGGTTTGGAACCTGAAAAGTTGGTTCCCATCTGGAACCAATAAATAGGATACTTTCCTTGGGAACCAAATTGGGCATGTCTGCAATATACAATGCCCACTATAGATGACATCCCTGATTATAATGGTTCCACTCAAAAGTGGTGGAAATGCAGGTTGGTTCACTAGATAACACCAAGGTTCCAAGGATCTTGAGTGGGATCACATCAAGAACCAGCTGAAAAAAAATGGAACTCAACATTTTAAACTTTCTCGCCATCATCTCCTTGATTATTAGTTCTAGCATCGTTTTAGGAGAATTATCTGTAAATGATCAATATATAAAGTGAGGGGTCCAGATCTAGTAGCCACATATGGCCCATGACACTAACAGCCAACTACAGCCAACTGTATGACTATAGCTTGTCCTGTTCAGCACTGTTTTTTTGGTGATGGTGTCCAGTGTTCAGGCTTGGTGTTTACTGACTGAATTCCCTCATTTTCCCCGCCAGGCATAGCCGGAAAGGGATTATGCGATCGCTTCCATGTGTGCATGAGTGCAAGCTTCTTGTCCAAAGCTAGTCTTGAATCCTTCTCGACTAATCAGTCTAACTTTTTAAAAACACATTCGTGACTGCATGCTGAAGGACCTCTCTGAATTTTTAAAAAACCTTTTTTTTAATGGCTTTATGTCAGCGACAGTCATGACCAAAGGCATTATGTTTTCTTAGTCATTCACTTCTTCAAACTTGGCACAAATGACCACTGAGACTCAAGGCAGAACTGATTAAACTTTATTGGTCACACACAAATGGACACACAAATATCTAGCAGGATAAAATTGTGAGGTGATGACATTTTATATTCAAAAGCTCAAAAGTCAACTTTACTGTGAAAAAGTAACTTGACTTGGTTGGTGGAGACAAACAGCTGTGAGGCTGTAATTCTATTTGTTGACTGCTCTGTTTTATACGACCACTAGGGGCCGCAAATGATCAACAACCACTTAAGTTTTAAATCTTGTTTCGCAAATCTCTCCTAGTTGCATTTGGCAGTTGTGGTGACACTGCAGGAGGTGCTTCATCATCTGTTGCCTGGCGGGGATCTGCACTCTGCTGAGTCACTCTACTGTTTAGTGGGTTGTGTGGCACGTCCCTGTTGCATGAGTACATATATGTATACACCCAGGAAATCAATCTATAGTGTATTTTTTTAAAAATACATAAGGTTGAATGTAAACAGCAGCAACAAGATGGTGATGATAATACAGTCAACATCTTCACATCAAAAGTGTGACAACTGGGAAACACTGTCCCACAACCATGACTGTGTTTGTGCACAAAGCGTTGATGTAAGAACAGTGACAGACTCTGGTTTCCCATTGCTTGGTGTCCCATTTCGTCCATACATTCTTAGTTTTCCTGACTGAACATTAGCCAGGAGCAGCCTTAACTTAAGCCTGGGTTAGCATGTCTCTTGTCCCCGCTCTCCTCCCCTCCTCCCGGGGTGGTCACACAGTGTGTCTGGCTGGGTGGTAGAAAGATGCCGCATACATTGTTGATCATCTCGAGGTCTGTTGCCCTTAATGATCTTTAATGTTCAAACATCTACATCCAGCATGTTCCATGTAGTTCTCAGACTGCTAGAACATATTGGCAACATATGATGCTAACTTGATGTCACACATTTAAGTTAAAGTTATAAAGGCCTCATACAGAGACAGATTCCTGTCGTCTGCATAACACATTTTTATGACCCATGGAGCCCACAGAGGCAGTCTGGATGAGTAACTATTTTCATGCAAACATTTTATACCCCCTCCCCCAAATTTAAATACATGTTGTTTTCTTAAACATACATTGGAATTTGAAAGTCACAATGAACATGCTTCTTAAACACTCATGACAACTTAAACACAAGTAGTATTTAATGGTAGTCCTACACAAAGAATAATTTAAAGACATTTACTGATTTACAGACGTTTACCGGCTTCAGTATGTGGCCACCAGATATGAATTAAAAAACAATAGCAGACTTGTGGGTGTTTCACATTGTTTGTGGGAACTTTCCGGGTCACCTACTTAGAAAATGTGCAGTTCATTTTCTGCATCCTTAAATGATTGTGCACCAGAGAGGGTGCAGATCCCACTGGGTGTTGCACAATGTCTCATGCATGGTGTGAGCTCAGAGTGTTCAGAAGTGCCCCCTCCCCTCCCTTCCCCTCGACTAACACTCCCAGAAGTTGGCCTTGGTCGAGAGGACTCGTTCTGGAAGAAAAAAAATTGGATTTTTGATGTGTTAAACATCAAAGCGATGTGTTTTTGCCTTGAAATGGACCGTGTGAAACGTGCATTTAAAGGAATTGGAATGAGATGGCGACCCGCTGCGCCGGGGCCGGCATGGGGCCGGGCGGGAAATGTTTTATGTCTATATGTTTGTTAGAAGTGCATTCTTTTGATTATGACTCTGCACTTGAATCTGATTGCACACATCTGTTGGGGACACACGTCCCTCCTTTCTCTCTAAAGCATTCACTTAGTGCTTTGTGATCATGTGGACGACCATAATTAATGATAACAATATCCAAAATGGTGCTCCGGCTCTTACAGTGCTGGGAGGAATATTTTAGTGCTGCACACATCATGATTTTATTGATTATATGACACGCGGGCGCTGCCTTGGTGCTAACGTCCCGCGTCTGTTTTTACTTATTTAGTAGTGGTGTGAGCACTTTACAAGGACAGAGCAGGACACGCGTATTTGATAATGAATTCTTGGCTCCTAATGAGCAACAAGACCTTGAAATGAAAATGGAATTTCCACTTTAATTTGACGGAATGTGCCCTGCCCTGTCAAGCCCTCTCCCATGCTGTTTGTCTGTTCCTTTGTCTCTCTGCACACAACATAAGACAGCTTAGATAATCACACAGACCTGTCTTTGCATAGTTTGTACTCTGATGATTTGCTCTCTGTGTGGGCCCTGCAATGTGCTCAAAAAAAAAAACAAAACGAAGCAAACAACAAAAAAAAACCTAGGTCGTGTCACAGTTAAAAATAAAACACAATGGAACCCAAGATCACGACTCAGGAGAGAGATGTAAAGAAAAAAGTAAAGATTTTGTACTTCGAAAAGTACAAGGATACACAAATCCAGACAATCAAACAAGGTACAAAGAGTTCAAACTGAGGTTGAATCAAAAATACACAGGCAGGGTCAAAACCTCCATCAGGATTGAAAAACTGGATCGCAGGGGCTCATGGCACAAAGACAGCCTGGCAGAGAAATGGTGGAAATAGATCTGTATATATATAGTCACGTCTACATGTAAATAAAGATGGATGATGCGTCTCCTCTTCCTCCCACTGCACAAAACTGAAGCCAAAATATCAAGTGCTGCCATCTTGTGCTGGTGACGTCATTTGGAGCCAGAGTCTGTGCAGTAGTGACCAGGGTTAGAGCTGCAGTATCGAGTTCCCACCCACACAGCAAGCTGACTCAATCGTGAGCAGAGCTCAGCTGTCAATCATGACTTTAAACCCCCTTTATATAGCATCAAATAACTAATTAAAACCAAACTAATATTGAAGTTTTGGTTTGGCCCACGTCCCATCTGCTGACATGGAGGGGGTGGGACTTATGACCTATACTGCAGCCAGCCACCAGGGGGCCATTCAGAAGTTAGGCTTCACTTTTGAAGACCTGTCATGTTGTCCATCTTTACATGTTAATGTGGTAACCCTGGATTTGCAAAACTGTCCCAGTAATATTTTCACAGGCCAAAAGAATTCATGATAATATTATATCTATAGAAGGTGTGAATGTGTGCTATCCTACCAAGCACCCAATGTCATTTCAACATTGTCTTTTGGGCTAAATCTGGTTATTTAGTCCAAAAATAGATGATAAAAATTGGGCTGTGTTCAGCCCATCCAATTGGATCCATATTGTGCCCAAAAATAGACATTGAAACTTGGGCTGTTTTTAATCCGTCTCTCTTTTCAACAATGACTTTTCACCTTTCACTTTCAACTAAAACTAGACTTAGATGGACATCCTTGAACAGCTAACTTTCAATGACATGAAAAAGAGGTCTTTTCATCTGTCACTTGCAACCAAAATCAAATCTTTCTTAGATGACTCGCAAAACCATGTTTTCAACATCTTTTCAACCAAATTTTGCTGGGTGGCATCACTGAAACTCATATTCAATTTAGTTTATAATGCATTTTGTCACTTTCTTTGGCAATTCCACTCAAAATACAAGCATAGGGAGGTAGAGAAAAATAATCTGTAATCAGAACTGTACAAAATCTACAAAATGCACAGTTAGACTTAATGGATAGTGATAAGTGGCGAGAGTTTGAGGAGGGAGGCAAAGCAAGAACAGACAGAAAGAGATGTTATTTAAAAGCATACAGTATGTTTAAGAGGCTCTGGATTATTTATATGAAATTATCATACGTTTACTATTCAAATGATGTATGATATTTCATTCTTAAAATCTGATTATTGCACATACCAGTGTATTGCAACAACCCTAATTTGTATGCGTTGTTTCTTCATATTCTGATGTAGCTTGCATGTGGGAGATCACTGGATGCAGGAAGAACACAGATAGTGGAAGAAGTGGACGGAGCTTCCAGGTCTGAAAAGTGAAGCCAGTGTGCAAATGCCTTAATCCTGCATTCTTTCTAATGGCCAGCAGAGGACGACTCCACTGGTTGCAAAAGGAAGTCTGACTGTATGGAGTTGTATGAGGAAATTAAGTACTTCTTACTTTATTTATGACCTCAGTAAACAGTTTCCTAATGAGTTTATGGTCTCAGTCACTAGTTCAAAGTCTTCTTCAACTCAGCATAATGTTCATTTTGGAAATTATGGTCCCATTTAGAGTACAATAGCCCCTAAAGCAGGGTATGCTTCCACTTCAGCTACCATGTGATTGACAAGTCATCACAGCCCAGGTCGCTGTACGTCACCCACCACGCTCTTATCGGTACTGGACATGTTCTGGTTGCAAAAAACAAAGACAGCAACCCTTGATGCCAAACTCAGGCCTTCAGAACCTTAGTCCACATACCAATGGGTGACATCACAGTGTCTCTGTCCATTAATTATACTGTCAATATCGGCGCACTGAGGAATTTATTGCTTCACTTGACTACATTTACCATCAACACTGACTGGACATCCACATGAAAGGTGCTGAATTTTCACTTTAAGTGCTTTTTCTGTTCAGCTGTGCAGTTTATAGGCCTAATGGTGAATTTCTTGCTTCTTTCCGAGTGTTCCAATACCATCAGATATCAGAAATAAACACTAAAATTGACAACTTGCAGTCATTCCCTTCTGTTGTTGTGTAACACACTGTCGGAGATGATTAACTCAGCTGTCAGCGGTGAAAAGAGACTGAGATCAGAAGTCCGATACAGAAATGACTCATCCTCCTACAGCGCATACACCGGCTTAATAATAAGGCCCACACTGATATATAATAGAAACCAGAGGCATTGGCAGCGCAGCGGTCAGGCTCAAGGTAACACCCTGTGAATGAATGTCGACCTCTGTCAGTCTGCTTTCACCTCCCATCAATATATCATCAGTGCTGTGGAAAAGCCACAGAGAGTGCAGTGGCTGCACAGACAAACTTCTCCTCATCATCTGCATGTCCTCCAGGAGACGTAGCTTTTGTTCAGAGCTGGAACAGGGAGCTGTGCACATCTCCGGTCATTGTGCGAGTCCTTGGTTGGCAGACTGAGCCACAGAGCTGATTACAACCTTGGATTCATTGATCTGTGCATCTCGCCCCACATAAATTCAGGCCAGTGTTGTTGTAGCCTGTTCATTAGATGACGGCTATTGATTCCACTGCACTACTGGGTCTCCTGGCTGGGGAGACTATGAAAGTGGTGAACGACATCATTGGCATATTGGATAAGAAGTAGAGCTGTGTAGCTCAATTTATTGACCTGTCCAAAGCTTTTGATACTGTTCACCATCTTATTCTGAACCAGAGGTTTTCTAGTATTTTTATATCTGAACTGACAGAAGGATGTTTTCTGGATAACCTCTCAGATATGTTCACGCTGTGGTGTATCACAGGGTCTTGTCTTTGGTCCACTTCCAGGTTTCTACCAGTTCTTGTTCATGGTGATCTGTTGTACATGAATTCATCTGCACACTGTTTGCACATATGACAAAATTTTTGATAGTAGTTCCTGAACAATACTTTTTTTGATACCAATTTTACAAAATCCATTTACCAAGTACCAGTTCAAAGGAACTGGTACCAGGAAATAGAGTGAAACCTCTTACTCAAGGAGCAGCTAACCTTAGTCTACCGTCAACTTAACTGGCTAGCTAATCTACATAAATCGTTAGGTAGCTAGGTGGCCAGCATTTTGCAAATATTAGTGAGCTAGAATTTTGCTAACTTATGATTCTATATGTCAATTTTTCAGGAAAAGGAGAAAGTTGACCAGGGTACCGAGTTTCCTCAACTGTTATTGGAGCAAAGAGCAAAAGGGGGAGGGGCTTAGGAAGATCAGTTGGTCTCCCTGCCTGATTATAAAGGCCAGGTTTGTGAATTAGTTCTCAGGTAGGTCTCAGTGTGTACAAGTTGATCTCTAAATGGCAAAATAAATTGTAATGGTGTACCACAGAGTTTTGTATTAGGTCCACTGCATGTTTCTAACATTTGTTGATAATTCTGCACAGTGTGTAATGACTAAATTTTCAATAGCAGTTCCTGAACAGTCCTGTTTTTGATACTGAATTTGTAGAATCCATTTCAACAAGAAGAAAATACATGACACATTACAATACAATTACTCACTTCAAAGGAACTGGTACTGGGCAATGGTGGCAGAGTGAGACCTCTTACACAAGGAACAGCTCTCCCAGGGTCTACTGTCAACTTCAGCTGTTTACTTTGACCTGTCCTGTCACCCTCAGCTCCAGGTTGTTTATTTCCACTGTGGTGAGGAGTGGACATTTAGGTGAATGGACTCACTGAGGAGCTAACAGGTTTGCTGCAATCGCTAGTTAAAAAGAGGTGAGTTGTCTGTGCAGATAATTGGTGCAGATATAGCTGGCGGTACTAAACAAGCATGCTGCATGCTTATTTGCTCATTGACACTGTTGACATTTACTCCTTAGGTATTGAAATTTAGGATATGATCAAAAACACTTGGCAGGTAATTGGATGAAACATCTGTCTGTTATCACTAACACAAGCTAACCAATCCAGCTGCTGCTTATTGATCTTAATGGGATTTACCTGGTTAAATAAAATACTCCAGAGTCACAAGTTAAAAAATAAGTCCTGTTTTGTCACTCTTGAAATTACAGAAATTATATCTAATGATACAACCAACAGGATATTTCACTAAATTACAAATGTTGTGCAATTTTATAAAAAGTATTTAGAAAAGTAAAACTGTTTGATGCCCTTGAGAGCCACAGAGAGAAGCTCTGAAGAGAGGCTAACTTAAATAAATGGTGACACTCAATTCTTCATTTCCCATCCTCCTCACCAGCTGCTTCCTCCACACTGGCTGAAGTGCTAAGCAGATGGACTGTGAAAAATAGCTAGGAGTGTGTGGAGCACATACAAAGAGAAGTGCAATCACATGCGTGTGCAAAAAGCACACGCACATGTAAAAACAAAGCACGGTTGCGTGCAGTAATCCCCCCAAGATCCAAATGATGGGGTTCTTTGAAGAAGTGCTGTCTGGCAGTTTTTCCTAATGCTGATTTGTGTTCCGTGGCTGATCCAACACGGCTCCAGGTCCTCCGGGATCCACAGAATCACCATCCAGCGCTAAGAAAGAGGGAAGAGGCCTCGCAGCGAAATCGATCCTTCTCAGGCTGATTTCAACTGCAGTCGCTGCCCTTTGAAAATGCTCCAAAGTGCTCCGGTGTTACAGGAAGAGTAGCACCATTTGTTCTTTCTGACCAGATGAATCCAGAGAAGAAACTGCTCCCCTCAACCATGGAGGTCATGTAGATGATGACAGATTAAAGCTGCCAAATGCAACAATTAGTTTTGGCCCACCCTGTTCCTGTTCCTGTGTCCAATGCTTGGCTTTAAGGGCCTCAACACATTTTGGGACCCTGGTATTTGCACTTCTGTTTTTCTGAAAATATACTTCTGCTGATCTTTGAACAATCGAATGGTTGTGAAACAACATTTACCACTGTTTTGAAGCTATTTTCATAATCCTCAGACTTTCCTGTAAAGCCTGGCAGCTGCTATGAAGTAAAAAGAATACTATTTTTCAACCGGCAAATCCAAAATATTTCCATGTAAATTAAAACAAGACTGTGCATGGCCTCTCAGTCTAATCAATCTGAATTTAAAGTCACATGATGCTGTTACTCTGGTGAGTTAACAGCTGTGTTTTCATACTGAGATGCCAAAAAATACCTTATTTATTTCTTCATATTAATATTTTTAGTTTATCATTTATCATTATCATTGTTACTTGCTCTTAGTTTTGGCTTCTATCACTTAGCTGCAGTCAAATCTACTGTGCAGACTGATGCAGTGCATAACCAGAAGAGGTCACTCAGTAGACCAAGTAACAGATGGTGAAGCACCTACTGCAATGCCACCACATCTGAACCTCACGGAAAATAAGATGTCCAACTGAAACAGTTGTTGATCACTCTCGGCACCTAGTGGCCGGTTAAGAAGAGTGAGATGTCAGCTGTCAATGGTCGTATAAAACAGAGCAGTCAAAAAATATCAACCTGCTTCCCAAAAAGCATTTTCCCCCACAGGCCACCATTTTAAACCACCATTAGAAAAGGACACTGTGAACTGCAAATGAAACAACATTGCATTACATTTTTCCTCTTGCCTGTAGTGCTGAAGAGCCATAGACATGTCTACATTCTGTCCAATATAATGGAACTAGATGTCACTAGTCCTGTGGTGTTCAAAGCACAAAAAAATTCATATGAAAAACTTTTTGGAAACAGCTGTGTTTCTTTCATTTTGTTGTGTGGAGTCTAAATCAAATTTGTGATTCAAGTCCATATTGTTGACTTGAGCCGACACCTCTATTTGGTTCGGAGCTCTGTCTGGGGGGAGGTTTCACGCTTGTTAGTTTGGTTTGGATCAAACTGAAAAGTCGGAAAGTCTGGTTAAAATGGCTACGAGAGGTTATGGCGTTGGGGTTTCCCCACACAGGTCTGAATCCTGTTTGTGATGAGAAATCATGTAACTTAGGCCAATCTTGACTGACTTTTGTAACAGTTGACCCTTCATAAAGTCCCACCTCCAAACAGCAACGGTCTAATCATAGATTAGTAACCGTAACTAGGGCTGTCAAGCTTCTCATCACTCTCCATGTTGAGGATCTGAGAAGAGTGATTCTTGGCGTTTCATGAGTTTGGACGGTGGCGTCTTTTTTGTTGTCTCAAAAACGTGAAACATAAGAGCACGTGTGGTGAATGGATTAAACTCTGTCTTCATCTGCGCTAACAGAACAGAACTCTCAGCTAGAGACTACTCAGCTGACTCAAGGAGTTAGCATTAGCTTACATCAGCCAGCTACACTTATGAAATCTGCTTGTGTGTCATTATTTTAGCGAGAAAATCCACCGACATCAGCTAGAAATGAGAAGCTGCGTTTATTTACTCTTCTAAGGATTCAAAGACCTCATGTTTAAACAATTACTCCCAATTTTGCTGTCAAATCTGCCACTGTTATCACTGCTCCAAAAATGCAGTGTGAGAATGGAACGTTTGGCAGGTTCAGCAACAGTAACTAAGGAGGGCGGAGCTTAGTGAATGGTCAGTTATGTGAGGTTAAATGCTGAGAACAAATAAATGTCTAATAGGATATTAACCTTGCTGGAGAGTGTGATTACACTACAAAAGTCCAGCATTGGATGCAAATGATTCCATACTGCAGTTGGGGTTTTGTTGACCACAGTTGCCACAGTTTCACTCTATGCATTGCATGTAACCTGCTCTGTGTTGCTTTATTCTGCCACTACTTCAGAATTGCACTGGAGTGCAGCACTGAGCACTGACTGGAGTCATGAAATGCTTTGATTCAATTACATGTGCCCATGATGCAATGAGCAGAATGGGTGAAAATAACTTTGTGTTTTAAAAGAATGAATAATCATGCAAACCTTCATGTGTGGAAATCAGATCCACTCGTGCAGATGAGGCAGTAACCTGCCATGCTGTCACGCTGAGCTCAATCCTGCACCTCCACGTGTTTGCACACAGGCCTCCTGACTGATAAAACACAGACAGCCTCGTGTTGCTTGTGAATGCGTCAGAAACTGTCAGGAGGGAAGAGACGGCTGCCCTCATTTCCCAGGTTCTCTCCCCCAAAATGCTAACGCTGTGTTCTCCTGTAGGTCTGTGAATTACAGACTGTCTGCTTCATTTAGCCTTACCCGGGCCATGTTGGTGGGATAAGAGCGTGTGAGCTGGCTCACATCATGGCGCTACAGATTTCATCAGCTCTCATCATGACTAATATAATTTCCATCAAAACTAAAAAGGCAAACATGCCAAGCCACGTTATTGTTGTCTCTTAGTCACTGATTAAAAGCTCACTGGCTCCACCACATATTGCTGATGGACGATGATTAGACTTATTGATATTTCTGACACACTGCTAACACCATACATCAGCACTGCTCGCAGGTGGAGTGTTTATTGATATACTGTATGACATGTCTTCAGTGTTTAATGATCAGCTGCACATATTATTGGAAAACTTTAATTCACTCGCAGCATTTAGACTGATGGACTCCACTGATCAACAAAGATCTATTCACTGTTTAACAATAAATCATCACATGACCTGCCAATGGGACAAGGGATGGAAATTAGCCACTTGGCTACAATCCCTTACATATTTACATTGTTAATGTTCAGTAATATGTTCTGTCCTATTTTTAAAAATAAACAAATAAATACAAATACAAATACATG
>JAJHUR010075433.1:8829-41840 GCA_027495735.1 Lutjanus campechanus | reverse complement strand
GAAACACATCAGTCAAACACAGCTCAAAATGTGGAGTGAGACTTCCCAGAGGCAGGTGGAGAAATAAAGCGTGATAATGCAGATTGTTGAAGTGGTGAAGTGGAATATAAAACCTTATTTGGAGTCTATAACCGTAGTTTGGACATTATGCATGACATATGAATTGATCAGACTGAGAGAGAGAGAGAGTGATGGCCTCTGCCCGTGCCCCCACCCTCACCCTTGGCAGTCTGGATCCTCAGAGCAGACAAAAGAGATGAGATGTGGCAGGCAGACCTTGGCATGGCCTCTGGGTATATTGCTGTCTGTGCCAGTTTGGCTGGCTGCTAGACTTTGTATTCAATCCCGTATGATTCCAGGGTGACAGAGCAATAGAAAGGCCTCTTTCAGTGGGGAGGGAGGAGCATGAGGCTATCTAAGCAGGCGGAAAACCCCTGGGACTGTTGTAGCCTGGGTGGAGCTTTGACTCTCTGACCTTAGTGACACTAATATTCCAGGGCAGAGAGAAGTTTCATCAGACTACTTTCATCAGAGTATCCAGGTGTTTTGCAGAGTCTCTCGTGAGTTTGGTTCTATAGATCTGTGGTAGAATCAGTGCGTCAGGAGATGAAGTTGAAAGGTTTGATTCACACAGATTAAGAAACATAATTTCTCACTTCACTGCCTCAAGTGGTATCTATCCAAGAGGACAGTTTTGGTTTTATCTGTCCAGGTCCTCACATATCTGTTTATGTCCACCCCAACACAATGAAAGTAGAAGGAATTTAATTTATGCTGCTGAAAAAATAAGTCTAATCAAGACTAAGATTGATCTGTAAGGTTGTACTGCACAGGGCTAGTTTGGGCTAAATGCTAATGGCAATGCTAAGATGCTGATGTGTAGCAGTGTGTAATGTTTACCATGTCCCCCATCTTAGTTTAGCATATTAGCACGCCAACATTTTCTAACTGACACTGAGCATGAAGTGCAGCTCAGGCTGATGGGAATTTAAGTTTTCCAAGTGAAAATATAAGTCAGATTTAAATTTTAACCTTATGATGCCGCTAGATGAAAAGTTAAGTGGTCACCAAAGTTGTTACGATTCATTCTGAAGGGGACAAGAATGGCTGTACCAAACTTCATGGTAATCCAGCCAAAAGTTTAATTCAAAACCACAAATGTTAACCTCATGGTGGCACTAGAGTCAAAGTCAGGGAATAACCAAAGTAACTGGCAGAAGAGGGACCAAGTTATTATTTTGCAAGTCTTTGCACTCAAGTCCCAAGTCCTAAACTTCGCTTTAAGGTCATTTTAACAACAGAGTCTCCGCTTAATATTTTTTGTGTAACTTCAAATGTAGGACAAAGTTGGAAGTTGTTGCGTCTCTGCACGTTTTGCATACTGCAAGGCCAAGTCAAGTCCAACTGAAGTCTTCTTTGATTTTGTCAAATCTAAAAGTCATCAAATTTGTGACTTGAGTGCAAACTTCTGGTGATTAGGATTCATTCTTTACTGTAACAATCATTCATGATTGTCTGTTAGGGCTGGGCATTTGCGGTGATTGGCTGCAAGAAAAAACATATAAATAGTCATTTTTTTCTAGATCTGGTACAAAATGATTGAAAGCAGGTATCATTTGACTGGAGAAGTTTCAATACTACTTGGTACTGTCTTATTTCAAACAGTACCTTAAAGGTATTGAATATCCAGCCCTAATGTACAAAATTTTGTGCCAGTTAATCTAGTAGAGGTTGAGAAGTTTCATAGCTTATGTAAAAACTTTCACCTGGTGGTGGCGCTAAATGAAAAGTTGGATCATCACCAAAGTCGCTGGATTTGGAAGACAGCAAAGACTAAAATACATTTTAATACGAGAAAATGCATTTTCTTGCACTCTGAATGTATGAAATCATTAACTTCTTCTAACATACTCAATATAGTTTGACTTCCATCTATTAATATCATATTAACTGTGTTGTTTAAAGTAAACTTCCATCTGTTTGACGCACTGACACTAGGCCTCTCACACTGGACACAAGTCTGCTGCCCACATTCAGCTATGATGTAATGAGGTTGTGATGGGATGATTTAAGCACAGTATGATGTTTGAAGCCCAGATGACGGCTATTTCCCAGTATAGCATGTTTCCTGAAGAGAAACTGGAAAGAGCAAAGTGAAAAGAGAAAGAAGAAGAAAGGACATCTCTTGTCTCTGAATGTGGAGACAGTCACACCAGGAAATACACAATAAGTGATTATGTGATGACTAAAAGTGTAAATTATTCAGCAAGATGTAATAAAATGTCCCTTTTCAGGGGTTAAGGAGCAATTAAACCTAATTCCATTCATTTAAAGTGATTATTTTCATATCATCCAATTAGAAATCATGAAATTATAGCTTTATTATGTTTGTGTCCAATTTAGAGGGACATTTTCCAACACTATCCAAGTTATCATTGGCTCTCGAGTAATGTAACAGGTTTGTCATGTAGAGAAAAATATGTTCTTTTTTACAGTGAGGCCTATAGTTACTGTAAAACACTGACTCTGATCTTTTTTAACGATGGAAACTGGACTCAACATTCATGAGGAGTTGCCCATGATGAATGAACATGCACTTTTTCCTGCAGTGATGGACCCCAATGAACCCAAAGAGCCAGGTAGGAGCCGGTAATGCTCATGTACAATCCAACCATCGACTCTTACTAAGGAAAGGAGGATGACAAATTAGACATACTGAGGATATACATCTTTAGATTTAGATTAGAACTAAAGATGCTTGCTTACGAAGACAACACAGATGGTCTGGGTTGTCGTGTGTGAGAATGACAGTGAGTGTGAAGTGTTTCTGCAGCTGCTACTCGGTTGATTGTACATGGGCGCTACCAGGCCGCCACCAGTGCATCCATGCTGCGGAAGATGAGTGCATGCATGACACGGAGAGGGAGAGGCGGGTCCCTCCAGGGAGCCCGGCAGAGAGGAAACCATGCCCATGCGGACTTACGCTTTCTGTGTCCTTCAAACATTTCATAGGCTGTGTAAAACATCTGAGTCTGTGAGGCCTCTGGAGTTGCGGGAGGAAGGGAGGGAGGAGGGAGGGAGGGGACAGGTAAACTGACAGGTCAGGTTTCAGGGCAACAGCAGTTTACTGTACCTCCCATCTCCCTGGAGACAATTATCCATCTCCACATGTGGGCCGCCGTGGTTTTGTCCAATTCATTCCAAAATGCAGCACACAGGTTATATTTAAAAAAAAAAAATCATAAACTTGAATTAAACTGGCACCAATTTTTTCCCATTTCAACTCATGATTCATTTTCCAACTGAATTTTTCTTTAATCCAGACGGTTGGTGCCATTTAATTCATAGTTATGTGGATTAAACTTTCACACTTACCTGATACATATTTATTAAGAAACTGAAGAACACCGTGAATTGAAATATGTTGGTTTGAATGACCATTTGTTTGTAACAGTATTTTCTACAGCAGCATATTTAGGGCCAGTAGGTAAAAAAAAAGAATTATGGAGCTGGAGAAGGGGGTAATATTCCAAGATTAAAGTTATAAATTCATGAGGAAAACTCACAAATTTATGAGAAAAAAACTCAGATATTCTCTGAGATTAAAGTGGTTTGTGAGTTTTTTCACAAATTTACAAGTACAAAACTTAAATACTATTTGAGATTAGAGTGGTAAATTTATAAGAACAAAAACAAATTTTTTTTCTGAGATTTAAGTTGTAAATTTATGAGATAAATTCAAATTTATGAGGAAAAAAAAACTTGGATATTCTCTGGCATTAAAGTGGTAAATTTATGAGAAACAAAATTCATACATTTGCAAGAAAAAAAACTCAGGAACTACACTAAGGCTGAATCAAAACCTTGCAAAGTGACAAACACCCCCCCACTATTTTTCAGATTTTTTTCTCATAAACTTGTAACTTTAATCTCAGAGAATATCTAAAGTTTTTTTTTCCTCACAAATGTGTTTTTTGTAAATTAGCCACTTTAATCCTCCAAAAATCCTAGTTTTCTCTCATAAATTTACGACTTTAACCTCCATAATTTCTTTCCACTTTTACCAAATGGCCCAAATACACCGTCATACTTATCTCACACTCTACACCAACCAAAAACAAAAAAAACAACAACGCTCAAAAATGCACACCAAAATGCTGCAAATTCAAAATGAAGATACACAAACACACACACACACACTCACAGACTATGTGAACTGTGCAGCAGCACAAAGGAGCGATGAAGTTATGCAGAGTAGCCACACACGAGACATGCGGGTTAGTAGCAAGAAGCACTTTTAAACACTAAAACAGTAGTTTTATTTCAGCTGTTAAAAAGCCGACATACAGCTTGTGGTTAACCTAGCGTACTTAAATGAGCCCCATCCATGAATTAGCAAATCACTTTGATCAATTGTCGTTATTTTAATCAATTTTCTCTTTTTCACAAAATATTTTCACAGTTAAGATAAATACATTACAGTGTGACATGTGTACATTACATCAGTATTCTTTAAAAAGAAATGTTTGTTTTTTTTTATATAAAAATGAGTACGAGTAAAATCTTTACAGAAGCACCTTTGGGTATATTTTTTTGCAATCATATAGCCTTTGAGTCATTAATGAACAAATAAAATAAGAAACGCAGCCATTGTAAAGTAATTAAGACCAAAGAGTAAAAAAAAAAAAAAGGTTTTAAATGTGACCTGTGATTGTTGAGGTGTAAGATGTTCTCAGAGATATATAAAAATATTTTCTTATATTGAAAAAACACTTGAAATTGCCTAAATGTAAACACACATCATGTAAGGTTATTGCATTCACATGGCCAATTCCTTTTCAAAAAAAAAAAGAAAAAGAAATGAAATTCTGATATATTTGATTTCATGGAAACATTTCAGGTTAACATATTTCAGTCAGTTAAAAAAAGAAAATGTGCCAACAACATTGATAGAATGTAAATAAAAATATCATAATATACAACTGTAGATGATTACTGACAAAATTAAGATAACAAAAAAAACATTTTCCCCCTTTTTCTTCTGCATTTCAAGCCAGATTTTAGCAGAAAAAAAATCTGACAAGTAACAACTGACTTTTGTCGACAACAAAGGAATGAAGGAGTGATGTTACAGCACGTTTAGAGAGTGAATTCAACCACAGGTTTAACCAACTGCATGGCTGATAGCACCGTTTTGTTCATTGACATTCATCATCAGGATGATCGGGAGAGTAACACAGCTGGAATACTGTACGGAGTGGAACAAAAACACACAAAAAGCAGGGGGTAGCGGGGTTCTTCCTACGCCTCCTCTCTTCCAGATACACTGAAGTCCTCTTTGAATGTCAGCCGCGGAGTCACTAAGCACCAATCGTGGCGTCCACATTCCTCCTCATCATTATTATACGCTACAGCTCAGGCAGGAAGAGGCCCCAGGAGCCCAAAGTTAAAAGACACCAGAATCCAGCACCCTGCTTGTGTGAAACCTCTAACAGCAGAAACCAGCGACTCTACAGTACCAGTGATCGAGAAGCAACCAAACCACCACCGATTAATTCAAAATAAACAAGAGGAAAGAAATATAAAAAAAAAATCTGCAGTAGCTTCAGTAGAGTGTTGGCGGAAAGCTTTACCCACAAGTCACTGATCCAAAAGAGAGCACATCTGGCCTAAGTTTAGCGGTTGTGTCATGAGTTTGAGTGCCCATTAGTTAAAACTAAAACTGCATACTTGACCCCACATGTTATCTGGAAAATTTGTACCCACAAGCTGTATTTCTTCATATAAAGTCCAGGAAAAAGCACTGATCAGAGACATACAAGAGTTAAAAAGCAGCAAGAAGAGCTGGACTGGCAGCGTGATATTAAGACATGGCTTATATTATGTTGGTATCTGAGAGCAGAGGGCAAAAGCATCGGGAGTTAGAGCTGCAAGCTTATTATGCTGTTAACCCAGAGCTGAGTGTTTACAGTGCACGATGAGAGATGCAGTAAAACAGAAAAGCATGCGCCACGGCAAAGCTGGAAGGGGGAAACCACAGGAACCAGAGCTGGTAGGGTAGCGGGGGGGTGATGGGTAATGGAATGTGGTGCCGAAGATCACGAACCTGGCACGTAGAGGATGGCGTTGCCCTCGTCCATGGCAAACATGTTGGAGCCCGTGCAAACGTAGACGCCAGCGTCCTCGGGCTGGACGTTCTGGATTGTCAGGATGCCGTTGAAGTCCATGGCCCGGTTGGGCAGCTTCCCGTTACCCATCCGGGTCCAGACCAGCGTGTAGGCTGGAGACTGCGGAGGGGCGAGAAGATAAACACACACCAATGAAATCTCAAAGATGGTTTGTTGTTTGGCTGCAGACCAAAATATAAATGTGTTGTGTCGTTTTTAACTGGTTATCAATCAGTCTCAATTTATTACTAACGCCTCTATAAGACCTACATAAGTTAAAGAGATTATTCATGAGAAGACTGACTATTTCTGTACAGTTAATCTTAATGGCTGCCACCGGGTAGTTATACTCAATCAAAGCCTGTGCTTACATTTTTCGGACAAAGTTACAGTGAGTAGTATGTTAGCCAGTTAAAAAGTGACAGAACATTTTTCTTTAGATGATTTAATTTTTGATGTTATATTTTGTGGTTATAGCAGTGAAAACACTACCACATTTGTCCACAGGGGCCTCCAAAATCAACAAAATATAAAAGTTTCTAGTAGTAGCTTTAAAATAATAGTTTGATATTTTGGAAAATATGCTCTTTTGCTTTCCTGTGAGAATTTGATGAGCAGATCAATATCTCTGTCATGTCTGTATGCAAAATATGAAGTTAGAGCCAACAGTTGATTAGCTTAGCTTGCATCACCTACTAGCACCTCAATGCTCACTTATCAGTCTTGATAGTTTCATTTGTGCAAAAACTGAAGTATGAAAACAATAAGCTGTGGTTTTACTGGCGGGTTATGTTCAGGACTATTAGCTATTAACTTGTCACCATGAAGTAGCCAGGCAACCAGAGTGGAGTTTTAATTAGAGGTGCTCATAAGTGGAAGTTTTTACCTTTGGACAAAGTCAGGCTAGCTGTTTCCAGTCTTTATGCTAAGCTAAGCTAACAAGCTGCTCATATCTATCCATCTATCATGAATTAGGATATTACCCAAAAATGTCAAACTATTCCTTTATATATACAAATATGTCTTATTACAAACTACTGAAGTAAAATAATGTTGTTGATAATGAGCAGTGTTACCTTGCTCTTTGCAGTACAGATGAAGCTGACAGTAGATCCCACCCTGACAGTCTGAGCTTTGGGCTCCTCAACCGTCACCTCAATGGGTTTGGACTGGACATCTGGTAAAAAACACAGAGACAATTAGTTTATACTGAAAGAAAACTGATGCCTGTAAAATAATCTAAAAATCTAATGACAGCTTTTATGTTGGAATAACACCAGTAAAACATCTTTGTACTTTCTGTTAGCGTTTTCTTCATTTACGAAAATAGACATGGACTGCAAAGCTGATAAACTGCTGACAGATGTTTTACATGAATCTACAAATCAAACTCAGTCTGCTTAACATCAAATGTAAGAAACTTCAGTTATCAGTGGTATCACAAGAAACTATTTCAAATTCACTATAAAAGTTTTGTTATGCATATTTTATCCCTGCACCTTCAAAACTCCAAATACCAAGAATTGAAACACACCACAGTCAGCTGAACTGAAGACTTACATAATCCGCGCGTAAACAAACCCATGTGTGAAACTCACGGATGGTATTTATTTAGCGTGCTGCAATAACTTAACTTGCATGAGGGAGAAACTTATTTTGCTAATACGGCAGTGAGACGATACACACTTGTGACAACAATTTCAGCGCGGCTCCTGTTGGTGCTGCGCTGGTCTCGGCAGGTACAGACGTAGACGCCGGCATCGCTCGGCTGGACGCTGGGGAAGTACAGCTCCGCTCCTGCACACACAGATGAGCCACAGGTGTCAGATCGACACATAATATTTGTGTACTCAGATCAGAACGCCTCAGAACGTTTTAAAGCGTATTTCAAACCAAAAGAAAGGGTGCATAAAACAGATAAATAACTGAACAATAATTAAACTAAAGTTATAGTATACAAAAAAGATAAAAACAAGGACAACAGAACAACATTAAAAGAAGTGCAGAAGTGTGAAACAAAACAAAGTTCCAGTTCTGTACAAAGCTAAAGAGAAGAGAAGTTTTCAGCTTTCATTCAAAAATATTTAGCGAGCTGGCTTCTCTGGTATCTTCCAGAGCTTTGGGGCGTAACTGAAAAAGTGCTGCTTCCCCAATTTTCTTTCAGCTGTTTCTGGGAACCTCCAATAAACCAGCTGCAGATGACTGCAGTGTTTCTGAAGGCAAGAAGGGAAAAAGGGAGTTAGCAATATAACTTGGTCCTTGTCCTTTAAGGGCTTCGTATGTCAGAAGGACCTTAAAATCAATTCTAAATGTTACAGGAAGCCAGTGAAGAGCAGCTAAAAGTGGGCTAACGTGCTCTCTCCTTTAACGTGTGGTTGAGCTGCGTGACGCACCTTGTCTGCGTCTGTCAGCGCTGCCGGAGATGGGTCGTCCATCCTCTCGGGACCAGTAGAAATAGTGTGGAGGACTGCCAGACACCTGACACCGGAGAGTGACGGGGCCACCCTGGGTTGCCAGGACCCTCTCTGGATAAACCTTCACCACCAGGGAGGCTGCAGCTGCAGAGTGTAAAGGTCAGAACAAACTCATCAGGAAAACTCCCAGAGAATATCAAAACAGATAGAGAGATACAGATAGAGAGATAGAGTGATATTTCACAAAGAGAGCTCAGGCAGTAAGACTTATTAATTCTGCCTCAAAAAGCAAAATGGAATGGGCACCAACCAGTGGTGACTTGTATTTTTAGCCAAACCTGACATATTGGGAAATATGCTTATTCACCATGCTGGAGGCAAGCTGGGGCAAATATGTTTGTAGTTTTTTCTACCTTGGATAATTCTCTTTCTGTAATAAGCCGTGCCTTTATTTTGCAAAACCGTGTGTCTCATTTAATGTTGAACTACAGGCCAAACTTAATTAATCCTACCAGAAGAAGTCACAAGTTTACAGCAATGGATCTAAACAAGAGTGTGAAATCACAATTAATGAAAGGTTCCACTTCTCTTAGCCTCCTTTGTAAAATACCCTCCAGCAGCTTTGTGTAACTGTAAATACTGAAAATAAGCACAAATGCAGCACAAGCATTTCATTTGATCTTAACATAAGGACAATCTTGACATTTTCCATGTTTTTTTTTTGTTTTTTTTTGCATGAACTAGCCTAGCATCGGCAGATTAATTCACGCAGTTTGGAACTTCTCCGTTAATTTTCAATTTCCTCAAAGCGCGTGTAAACCAAAATGCCTCTGGATGCAATTAGATAGATCTACAACCAATCGGAGCAACGAAAAGTGTGAAAGAGCTGTGTTTCGTCCGTTTTCAAGCAGGGCACAAAATGGCGTCCACCTGGTTGGAATCTTTCTCCTTCTCTCAGTTAAACAGTACACTAAAAGGCGTTTCAGAAAACATTAGGCAAGAATCTGAGTTTCAGGAGCCTGAGGACAGAACTGCTGACTAGACACAATTGGCTGAACCTACAACCAATCAGAGCAGCGAAAACTTGTGACATGTGACTTTTCAAAACTCTACTGCTTACGCCCTTCAGTCAATCGAAAATAGAACTCGACACATATTAAATAAATGGCTGTGACCAGAGCAGCAGGTCCGAAGCAGGTAGAATTCTGTCTGAAAGGAAGGAGAACCTGACGTACGTGAAACGTCAGTGAAAACGTGAACTTGGCAGATTCGTCTGGTTCCCAGGCTAAACATGAACACGAGCACCGTTGAGTCAAATTTCTACTTCAGCCAAATGAAACCTTACCATCGTATGGACGACACTTCTCTCTCTCCTGAGGGTTGCCAACATAACCAGGAGCACAACTGATGATGGCAGAAACAGACACATAAACAAGACTTAACCACAGAGCAAAGTCAATGGCAGTGTTTTATCCAGCTCAAGTTTTGATTGAAACTCTTCTCATGGCACATGTGAAGCTGGTGAACATTACAGTTTTGACACTATCTAACTCACACCATGTGAACGTGTTGGGTTATCTTACCGTTCACAGTACTGGCCGGTGTACCCAGGCTGACAGGCAGTACACTGGTAGCCTCCATTTCCAAGACTCTCACAGGTGGGAGAGAACCTGTTACAAGAGTTACACACACAGACAAGAAGTTTTAGTGCAGAAACAAGATTCGGCATCAACCGAACCCAACAAGTAATTAATATCACATTCAGTTTTTGCTGTGAAAAAATGTTTCTGAGGCAATTTCATGTGTTTTGGGAATTTCCAAGACTCAGCTATGAATATTTTGAAGCATGGCAGAGAACGGCGAAGGAATCAAAATGTGACGCTTGATTAAAAAGCTAGTGGATCTGCTCTGGAAGTCTGAGCTGTCTCATTTTAATGTCAGATTTCTTCACTGTTTCTTCAATATACTGCAGCACAAAATCCTGACTTCTTAAAATGAAAATAAAACAAGTGGGGATACAAAATCAGATGATTTCAGAGGGAGAGTGAGCACACAATTTCATGTCAGCTGGCAGGAAGCGGGTTCATGACAGAATATGAATCAAACGGCACAATTTACGAGTCAGTAGAATTTGCTATAAACACGAGCAAGTGAGCTGCACGCTGGCTTGTCTTGAGCTATAAATGGAGGTGGAATGTGAAGTCTTGGTATCTGTGCCAGGACTCACTGGTTGTCTGGGTCAGTGTGAGGGCAGGCGCAGGGCTGGCAGTCCTCTGGTGTGCCGACAGTGGGGTCACCGAAGAAGCCGGGAGCGCACTGCTCGCACAGCTCCCCCTGAGTGTTGTGCAGGCAGCTCTGCAAGGAGAAACATATCGTGTTTAGAGATCTGTTCTTCTCATCAGGGTGCTTTACTGGAGCCACAACAAGGTCGGTGTCGGTGTTGTGCTTCATACCGTGCAGATGCCCGTCTCAGGGTGGCAGGAGTCAGAGTGGCCGTTGCATTCACAGAGCTCGCAGTGACCCAGGTACAAACCTCCTCCGGTGCGAGTATATCCAGGAGCACAGTCCTGAAAGAGAAATTATGATTCTTTCTGTTTGCCATTCTTCTTTTCAGCCCCTATTTCTTTAATTTTTTTCGTATGTGGTCTTTGTTTTGTATCTGATTGCTGTTTGTTGTCTGTACAGTTTATATGCAACATATTATTATTTTTTATTTTTTTGCTTCCCATCTTGACCAGAAGTCCCTGGCAGAAGAGATATTACATCTCAGTGGGACCTTCCCAGTTAAATAAAGGGTAAATAAATCAACAAATAACCATTTTAATGAAGTATTGATCCCAGGCATATAAAAAAAGAAGTTGTTACTTTAATCTAAGAATACAAACGTTATTATAAGTATACTTGTACTTTTTGCTCAATTTAAAGTATATTTAAAGTCTACTTTCAAAAAGTTCACTTCAAAACTGATGCCATTAAGTTTAGCTTGTACTAAAACCAAATGTACTATTCCTGCAATACTTAAAGTGGTATTTCAAGTGTACTTACTACTGTAAACTTACTGTATACACTAACTACATTAGTGTATTTTTAAAAAGTACAGTAAATTACAAATAGTTAAATTAGTAACTTAGTTTACTTTTGAAAAGTATAATTCTTATATAAATCTTTTAAATACAGTTATTATGAGTACAAAAAGTGCACTTGAATTAAAGTTTATTTATAGGTGTAGTTCAGTGTAGTTTGAAAAAGTAGTAAAACAAAAAAAAAAAACTCTAATTTCAGTTAATCATTCATGTATTTTAGTACAGTCAGCCATAAAGTATACCTGAAGTTGTTCCACTTGAGTATATAAAAGTACACTTAATACACTTAAAATTGTGTTTCTCTACAATTGAATTACGACTAAAATATACTTACTACTTTACTAAACTATACTGCACTGAAATATACTGTACAAAGTAGTTTTTCCAAAATAGCAAACTTTAGGGTAACTAATCATTAACACACTTGAAGTAAACTGATGATCAGTCTGACTGGAAGGACATTCAAGTTCGCTAAAAATTGAATCTACTCTGCATATTTATTTTTCCACCAGGGACTGAAGTTAACAATCAAGAAGAATTCAGAGAAATTCAGAATGAATAATGACCTGGCAGGAGAGTCCCTGGTATCCAGGCGGGCAGCGGCACTGCTCCACCTCGAGCGCCTGCGCCAAGCCGCTGTAGTTTGGCACCGCGACTTCCATGCTGATATCATAGATGCTGGAGGACCTCATCTCGGTGGAGTAGGACGCTCGGATCAGGATGTCATCCAGGTCAGCCAAAACCATCATCAGGTGTTCTCGGGTGGCCGGCATGCCATCAGGGCGACGCCAGTTTTCCTGAGAAACAAAACGAAAGCTTACTGTTAAATTTAGTTTAATCTGAAATTAAAAAACATTATCTTATCATTGATATTTTTTTAAAACTGACAAAATTGCTTGTTGGTAATAAATTAAAATATTTCTTTGCATCGTGGCTACGAGTGTGCAACTATCTTCTTTCACGTAAGTCGGGGGTTCACCAGTGTTGCTGTTATGAGCCACTCACCTCTTTGAAGACGACCTCAAACTGGCGCGAGTCTCTGCCGTCCTGCTGCCTCCTCTTCCAGGCCTGATGAGCTACCAGAGTGATGTCGTTACCCTGCAGGAGCAACACTGACGTGTGAGTAAACGCCACAAGTGCGCACAACCACGGGAGAAAACGGTGAATCAGCATGAGGTCATACTCACAATAATCTGGACGTCGGCGTCATCGAGCAGTGTTCCTCTTTGACCAGCCACATAGGAGACGGTGTATTTAAGTTTGCCGCCGTAAGAGCCCACCTAAAACACGGGTTAGTAAGGAAGAGGCTTTAGATCTTTTTCCAGGTCAAACAGCGCTGCAGTTCCCATGATGAAACAGAAACATCAAATGTAGCGAAAATCAATGCCAGATGGCTACTTAGAGCAACACAGAGTGTGTAGTTACATCAAATCCAACGTACTAGAAGGACGTGAAGGAACATGAGAGTTACTGTGTTAGCGGGATTTATTTTACTTGTCCTGAGGAGCACTGCTTAGCCTGTGAAAACAGTCGTGTTATGTCTTCTGTTGCTCTGAGAGGAGATTTCTAAAGTCTGAAAAAAAAACCCAACCCTAATGATGTCATAGTGATGTCATCGGGGTTTTCTGAGCTTAGGTGAGCTCAGGTTGAGGCTTAAAATTTGTAAAAACAAAGCCTGCATTACAAAGTTGGGGTGTGGGATTTGAAAGAAGTGAGTATTTCGAATGCACAGGGCTATGCTTTCAAGTTGCAATTATGGGATTTGTAGGATGTAATGTTTTTTTGGAGCTTGACCCATGCTAGAGATCAAATAAACTAAAAACAGAAGGAGGGGACATTACATCAGTGCAGAACAGCTCTGCTTTGGTTCCATTTCTATTGAAGCCTATGGGAGAAGCACACTAAAAACCCAACACATCTACACTGTATGACCTTTGATGAAGAAATGCTTCTAATAGAAATGAAAATAATGAAAGACCACACTTCTGAGAATAACATACTGATCGATTTTTCCACTAGAGCCCCCCTTTAATGATAGAGAAGAGAAATTTATGACTCCTGGCTTTCGAATTTTGAACCCTTCTTATTAAATGTTAAAGCTTAGACAGCCAAGCAGGTGAGAGTAGTAACTAACATTTGTAGTTTCTATCTCTAATTGTATGTAACAGATGGAGTTTGTGTGGATTATCAACCAAGACACTTACACTTGTCATGGTAACAAGCCTCTCTTACTACCGAGGAGGAATGTAGAACAGAAAGTCAAGAGGACACTTACAGGGAGGGCTGGGACGAACTTAAAAAGGGAACGGGGGAGTGTGGACACGTGAGGGACTGGCTAGAAGGGAGGATGAGGATGAGGAGCTGTATTTTCTGTGACCTCTAAGGGTTGACCAGAGGTGATTAGGGGGCGTCACCCCACAGTTTTCACGGTTACCTTGTCCCCTGTGAACAGCGCTGGGAGCTGCCAGTAGAGCAGATCATCCTGGTGCAAGCTGAAACCTTTGTAGACCAGAGCGTACTGAGAGGCAGAGGAGGAAGGAGAGGCATAAGAAAATAAGCCACAGATGGAGAGAGAGAGGCAGCGAGACTAAATCATAAGCAGGCAGAGGAGCGGTACAAGCAGGCAAGCATGTTGAGGAGTGAAGCCCTACAAGAATCTCGGGACAAATGTGTGACATGTACAGTTAAACTCTTTTAACTACGTGCTCTCTAGTAGGAGTAGGGACTGCTATTAGAGGCTCCACTGACAGTTTGATAACAGCGTAGAAGTTGCACTGTGCCTTGTCTGTCAACTAAAACAACAACTTCCACTGTCAGTCATGAAAAAAGTGACAACTTAAGATGTGCCTCAGTAAAAGGCTGTTTTGAACAAAACAACAGGATAATGACAGACTTATGTAAAACCAATGTTTCTCTCAAGTGGACAATTACAGTGACAGCACTGAGTGGGTGCTATTAGCTTAACAATGGAAAATACCACCCAATCAAGCATTAGAATTGTGTGAATTATTCATTCTTTGGTTACTGTAAACTGAGACTGGGCTGCACCAGCAAATATTAATTTAATCTAAGATCAGTTTAGCAAAAGTTTTAAGTTAAGTTTAAAAGATGAGTAAATCCAGATTTAAAATGAAAAACTAAAAACTAGCCTCTGTTCAGAAGATCCATGTTTATTTATGTAAACAGAAATTTAAAAAAGTTTAATCAATATGGCGATGCTTGCTTACCCAAATTAAAATAAGTAAATAAAAGTATAAAATAAAAGTATAAAAGAGGGGGCTGCTTGGTTGCTCTGCATTCCTTAAAAAATGTTACATTAAGTGCTAGCTAGCTAAGAGATAAATAAAATGTTACACTGTTTTCTAGATTGATGAGAATAAAATATCACATTGTTTGCTAACTAGCTAAGAAGTTAATAAAACATTACAATGTTTACTAGCTAGCTAAAATGTTAATAAAACATTCCATTGTTTGCTAGCTAGCTAAGAAGTTACTATAACGTTAATTGTTTACTAGCTAGATAAGAACAAAATATTCCATTGTTTGCTAGCTAGCTAATAAGTTAATAAAATGTTACATTATTACATTCTTATATATACTAGCTTGCTAAAAGGTTGAAAAATGTTACACCGTTTGCTAGCTAGCTAAAAGTAGCAACTTGTTAACCTACTGATGATTGCTTGGCAGAGAAGCTCTAAGCTCTAATTTCTCCTCCTTTGAGAAAAACAAACAGAACAAGCCAAACAAACAACAAACAAAAAAACAGTATGTCAAAATAATAAAAATAGACACTGCCTGGCAGCACCTGGCAGACTATTTTAATTTATCAACAAGAGTGAAAGAAAGAAAACATGCATCATGAAACTCACTTAGGTTGAGACTGTTTCTTTCTTGAGTTAAACATTAAATGTTTAACTCATTACAATAGATTACATTTTTAATTGGAGTTTGAACTTTTGGTATGGCAGAATTAGCCTAAATTTAATCTAGGTTTGGAGTAAAAACTAACTGAACTTTGAAGAGAGGTTTTAATTCAATATTTCTTAATTTAAAGCTAGTTTAAAGGTATGTTGCAACATCATTTTAAGTTGAACTATGATCTTATCTTGTTAAAAAATAAGTGTCGTTGGTGCAGCCCAGCCTGTTCTGCATGACTTCAGTAGATGAGTTGATTTTAATCCGTTAGGTGCTGTTAAGGGTTTATGAACTACACATTAACTGCCTCGGACAAATTGAGGACAGTTGGTTGTTAATTAACTTTTAAAGCTTTAGTATCAACATCAGCCAGTCAGTCATGCCACTGTCTACCTTGCCGCTGCCCCCAGAGGCACTAGAGGACATCTTGCTCAGTGTGTTCTTGCTCTGTTGATCAGGGCCAGACCCCCGAAGAGAAATACAAGAAGTCACCAATACGACCAGGAAACAAAAAGGGTCTTAAACGTCTTTCAACCTCTGACAGATTGTACCTGCAGACGAGGAGCGTGGCCTGGGGAATAGGGTTGGGGTCTGGTTGGTCTAACTGAAGAGGAGATACCAGACGGAGGAGAAGGGGGACTCAGGTTACGCAAAGACCATCGAGAGGAGGAGGAGGAGGACGAGGAAGTTGGAACCCGAGAAGAATAAGAGGAAGAGGAAGATGAAGAGGAAGAGAAAGAGGAGGAAGATTTAGAGGATGAGGGAAAGAATGGAGGGGAACCAGCTCGTCCGTTGGAGAAATTAGAGAGGAGCGCCCAGACCTCATCGTCCAGCTTTCTGACATCACCCTGGGGAGGCGAAAAAGTGGGGCACCGGAGATACAGAAGATACGTAACCATGGGAACAGTCAAACTGATGGAGGTGTGGTTTTAGAATTTAGTTCTTCCATGATGTAAACTGATGCACATCACTGTAAGAAGGTGAACATGCTGAGTCATGCGTTTTAGTGCTTCGATGTGCTGCACGACAAGGTGAATTGACTCTTTCTAAGTCCCGCCCCTTTTTACTCTGTGCTCCAATAATAGTTGAGCATGCTTAGTAGCTGGCTGAACCTCAGTCAGCTTTATCCTTTTCTGTTCAGTAAGCTATGTGTTATGTGCTACGCTCATCTATTTTTAAAATAAAAAAACTGAAGATGGTTAAAAGACATTTCTGTCTGGCTTTCACAGTGCTTATTCTTCTAAAAGATGCTACCTTAAACCCTGGGCTAACCTTGGGATAACGTAGCCACTTTTCAGACACACTGAAAACACGTATAATATTATCATTTTTATTGTGATGAAAACTGCGACACAATCCCAAACATACTAGGACATCTGGTCACTAAACTAGTTCGCTAACGACTGATGATTGATTAACCAGCTAGTTAGGCAGCGTTTTAATGACATTAGCTATCAGATGTAACTGGCTAACTAATGGTTGATGTAGATTAGCTAGCTAGTATAATTTTTCTACTGTTAGCTAACTTAAAATGCAATATGTAATTTTACAGGTTCCCTAGCAACATTTTATACCAATCTTCAGAATTTATTTTTCTTTTCAGCATAGATGAGCCCAGCACATAGTATATTTAAGTGTAGGAAACAGAAAAGGAGAAAGTTCGGGTCATGTCTGGAAAGGAGGCCCAGATAAGAGTGATTTTAACCCAAACCACAATCTTTTCCTAACCCTAACTGATTGTTTTCTGTCCCTAAATCTACTGAGGATTTAACCACAGTGTTGTCACATTATAAAACAGGTGCACAATGAAGAAACAATGCATACAAACTGCATCACATCCCAAGAGTTTTACAAATTAAGAGTTCCCTTCTAGACACAACTGAAAGTTTTCAGCAGTTCTGCCGGGTGCCGGGCTTGCTCAACTGTTATTGAAGCTCAGAGTGAAAAGGGGCACAGCGCACAGGACGGGTCAATTGTTCTCACTCCAAACAGTCAGATCACACAGATAAAACACGTAATTCAACAACTTCTTGCACTGTCGAAACTTTTCTGAGACTTTTCATACCAGCTCAGACCTCTTTGTGATTCACACACATGCAGAGTCTGACGACATGCCGCTTCTCAGTCAACCTTTATCAAACCGAGACGATTCTCCATGCTGCTACATCTATGAACCGAGCGGATTCATCTCCATAGATGTCCCAAACTCTCAGTGTGTTAGCTTATAATGATGGAAACGCTGTGCATCAAGTACTCTCATTAGACGTGTGAGTATCACCTTCACTACTGCAACCTGTAGTGCAACTCATACCAAATACCTGGCTAGCTCTTTTGGATCTGCGGGTGTCTTTACGTTCAGAGGCCATTAGGTTCCAAATGGAAGCATCCTTCCTTAGCTGCTCCTCTGGCAAGTGGGAGTCACTCTATTGATGTGGATAAAGCAGGCTCTTTGATCACTTTCCTTATCACTGAGCTGATGGTATTTGGAAGTGTTATGGCAGTGTTATTCGAGCAAAGTTAAACTGTATGAAGCTCTTTAATGGACCATTAATGATCGATCCATTTACATGACTCATGTGATGTAGAGCAGAAAGCAATTTCTGTGCGCAATATTCACGGCAATGTAAGTGGTCAAATCTAAACACTTAGAGGCCACCTTCATCTGCAAACACTGCAGTAAAACGCCATGCTTCAAATAAATAATGAAGTACACATCAAGAAACTATTAAAGTCATAAAACACGATGTGTACTGTATCCATAATGCATGAATATCACATAATGGCATTCACTATATCACGCAATGCCACATCAATATTTATTTCAAACATGCCAGACAACACTGTACTTCAAACTACAGTCACAGCATGACAACCACTGACTGGCTTTACTGTACCTGCTCTGCTCGTTTCAGGCGAGCAAAGTGAGAATCTTTCTAAAGAGAGCGGAGGAGCAAACACAAAAAAAACATAATGGACAGCTATGTTACATTAAGTGGACACTTGGGCCATTAAATCTGTAGAGATTAATTTAACCCCGTGATGAAGATGAAACAAAAATGTAGCAATGGAGGCAAAGAAGGCTGAAGCAAACAGAATGAAAAAGCAATCTGCTTGAAAATGCTGGAGAAAAAAAAAAAAAAGATCGGCTGAGGTTTGAAGTAAAGACAAAGCAGTAAAATGGAGACAGCAATAGAAGAGGAGTGGTCTACAAGTTTCTGATGAGTGCTGCACAGCCCCTTGTAAACCTCACTAAAGCTTGGGCAGTTTATTTTTTGGCAAAGTTGTAATTGTAACACTAAACTTATGTTCCTCCTCTTGGATCTGTTTTCAGGCTTTAGAAAATGTAGAACGTGACAGGAGACTCTGATCAATCATAGGTCGGGAAGATAGTTGATTGTCGAGTCTCACTCCTAAAATCTCCCAAAATTTCTAAAGTATTTCACGACCTAGGAAGGAGACTCAACAATCAATCATCTTTGATCTGTGAATGAGAATCAACAATCAATCTATCTTTTCTCCAGAATTGCTGACCGCACCTTTAATGGGTTCACGGTCTTGCCTGGGCTACTTCCCCTGACTCAGCGGCTGTGCGTGCTCTTTGATACTGACCTTGTCTCCCTGGTAGACCCCTGGAAGCTGCCAGTAATGAGGCTCCTGTCCCAGGTAGTCAAAGTTGCTGTAGGACAGCTGAGTGCCCTCAGTGGAAACCTCCACGGTGAAGCCGGTGGAGATGCGGTTGGTACGTTGACGGTTCACCAGAGCGAATCCCTGGAAGTTTCCTGGAGAGAAGACTGAGGACACCTGCAAGAGCACATTTTGGGAAATGCGATCAAGCTCCAGTAGAAGATACGGTAAAAGAAAAACAATAATTTTGATTGTGATTGGCTGCTTGGATCACTTTGCTGACTGCATGAACAATTTAAGGAAAGAGGCAAAGTCTATGTTTATGAGTAGACTCACAATTCAGTCTTTGCTCAGTAGAGACTGAGGACAATGTCCCAGCTTTTGTTGTTAAAACTGGGTGGAAACAATTAGAGAGTTTAAAAAGAACTTCAGGGCGGCCCTTCATATTGGGTCAGTGACATGCAAAAGTCATGTTTTCACTACTGAGGAGGAGGAAATCAGACCGTACTGCTTTGAATTGACTGTTTTTTATTGGACTTTGTTGTTTATTCTCTCTCTGTGGGATCAAATGTTTTTTAGTATGATTATGTTGTGGTCTTATTATGTATGCCATTATTTTTTTTTACTGTGCATTCTATGGTGTCTGTCTGGGTTTTATGGTGTCTGTCTGGAGCACTGGACCAAATTAATTTCCTCATGTGGGATAATAAAGTTGATCTGAACCTGAACCTGAATCTGAATCGGGGGGAAGAGCATGTTAAATCTAAATGTTAAATCTATATATGATCTTCACTAGACTTCACATTTCTCACCGTGGGGAAATTCTGAGCAACAGGAAGTCAAGTTATCCTTGCAGTTATTCACTTAGCAGGACAGAGTGGGGGATATCTGCCAATCTCTGGCCAGTGATCTCACTGGCTTGGAAATACTTCAGACTGGAGTGATGAGGGTGAATTTAGACTTCCCCGAAATTAAACCACAGACTTGCAGATATGATCTTTGCTACAGCTGCTTTATCTGGAGCAAACTTACATTTGGTTTGCTTGTTCAAAGGTTTAAACAGCCTTTTTTTTTTTTTTAAAGTATGCACTGGTTGCACTTTTGCTGTGTCACTGTGTCATGTACCATGTTAAAGCCTTACCAGGTCTCTGTAGTAGGTAGAGCTGGAGCACTGCTGAGTGACGCCCATACAGAAACAGGACAGGCAGCCATCTTTGTTTTCCTGGCTGAGGTGGAAGGTTCCAGGCTTACAGCTGGAGCAAGACGGGCCTTCGACGTTCATCTGCAACACAGTTTTAAGGACATGAGATACGAGGCGATACGAGTCCATTCTAGTCTGCTACATGCACATGTGTTTGTTTGATTACCTTGCAGCGGCACACAGCACCATTGCAGCCTTCACTTCCTTTTTGGTCACAGTTATAGCAATTACCTGCAATAATGCAGCAGAAATGACAATTAAAGCATGTGCTGGATATTTTGTTGAATCCAAATCAATGGCATGAAGGGGATGTTTGCAACTATTGTTAAGATAAAGAAGCCAGAAGATGGAACAACATCTGTCACGTTCCTGGAAAAATGTGGTAAGTACCATTGACTTCATTGCTGCCAACACTGCATCTTTGTCCAAGCAGTGGGTTGCCAGTATATCCTGCAGCACATCTGAAATAAAAATAGACAATATGTGTTGAAGCAAATGTTTCCAGTCAAAGAGGATACAAGTTTTAAACCAAAGCACAATGAGGCAGGAAGCTAGGAAGTCTGCAAAGAGTTGACACATCTGATGAATCTTATCCTTTCGGAAGTCTTCTTGCCCCCCGGCAGACGTCAACCACAAACAAAAGACTGAGTCACTCAGACACAGAACATACAAAAAACTCTGTTATTCCATCCAATAAGTACATATACATATACTAATGAATATCCATCTCTGTTTTTTTGCTTTTCCTGACCACCTCATAGTTTTTGTACACGAACAAAATTATCTTTGGTATATTTTTTTTCCAACTGGAGCTCAGTAATGAAGTGTTAGTTCTTTATGGTTCTCTCCTGCAACTTGATTGGATGCTGTCAGATTGAAACAAAGTGAATATGAGAAATTAAGCCTTGACTTGTTAGGAATAAACAGCATCAATGTTTGTTGATTCAGGAAGTGAAATGGAATGAATTTGTGGCGCACTTTTTTTTTTCTTTTTTCTTCATTAGGCTTGGGGAAATTATCAATTATTTTCAAGCCAAAAGGTTCAAGTCCAAGTGAATTCATGAGTCATTGGTGTTAAAATCCATGTCGAGTTTCCGGTCTTTTTTGGTTTTCCCAAGACTAAAGTCTAAAGTCATCAATTTTTTAACTCGAAAAACCCTTTTCACACATGCACTGCAAATTTGCAATTATCCACACACTACCCAGAGAAGCCGTGTGTGTAAACACAAATGTCTGCAGTTTCTGGCCTGAACTTAGTACTGTCAGCTCTCTCGTCCTAAATCCAGGTGAGCCTTATGTTTGAATAGAGCAGCTCAGAGTCCAGAGCGAGTGGGTGGGCATGTTGCCTTGTCTTTTCATATTCATATATACTATCTTCTGACTGATATCAACCTACACATGACTAACATTTTGCAAGCTCACATTTTAATTGCCTTTCTTCATCATTTGTGATGTGAAAACATCAGACTAAAGTCAGAAAAATCAAAGAATTCTTCTTGCAAATCGCAAGATCAAGTCAAGTCAGCTGATGTCCGTGTCTGTCACTCTGCTCCTCTTCCATCACTGTTTGTTCATTTTGAGACTCGGTTTGTGTTGATACAAACGCAAAAACAGTCATCATTACGAATGAGTCCTCCTCCTCCTGCTGCACCTGAACCATACGGAGAATTTCCAACATGTGTGAACATGTCTAACGTGGACAATCTCCTCATGCATGCAGCATGAGTAAAAGGGCACATTCGAATGATGTCCTGACCTGATTCTCAGAGTGTTGTTTGGAGTGCACATGTGAAAACAGCCCTCAGTCCACACCTCTGCTAAGCACATGTCTGGCATTAACTTGACCTAAAAATCATGGACACCCAGCTTTTGCACTGAACACAAATAGTTTTCCCAGAAAAAAAGATATAATTTAACATTGCTTGCACTGGAGATGGATGAAGCTGCTGCTAAAACATTCAACATGTCTCAGATGTTGATTCCATCTCTCATATGAGCATGACACAGATGAAACTGAGGAACACCTTTGCATAAGAACAGACACGTTAAAATTAACAGAGAATCTTAAAAAATATCACCACAACATATAAGTTTCACAAACACAGAACTGTTATGAGAAAAAAAGCAGAAGTGAGCATACGATAGTTGACATAACGAGCAACAGAAGAAGATGCTAAGCTGCTAAAGAGGAGAGTTATTTCTGATACTGTGACACAGCAAAGCGATACGCCTTCAACCCAAGCAAACAACGCCACTGCCACCAGAGCAAAGGCTAATCCAACCACAGATCTGTGCAGGACAGCTGCTGTCAGTCTTACCTCACCTGTCCTCTGGCACGTCCGCAGGTCAACAGCCAACAAGAAGACTTCCAAGCTTCCATGCTAACTTGCTTTGGGGAAACCCTATTCAAACTAACTCCTGAGACGCACAGTAGTTTCTAAAGTGTGATTAAATCAGTCCTTCCAATCAGTATTGTTTTGGGAAATAGAAAATACATCAAAATAGATATGGCCATGTGCTGAAAATGTTCAAAACTAAAGGCTATAGAGAAAGGACATACAGCTCATGATTGTCAGGACATGACAAACAATGTCGTCTCACATCCCATAACATAAAACTAAATACAAACAATCAAAACTTTCTTCCTAAAAATGACATAGACATGATCTTGAAATATTGGGTGGAAAGCATCCAATTCTTTGGACTTACAACTGCTGACAAGATTGCCATGAAATAGACTCTGGATATTCAAAGTCCCCAGAAGGAGAATCCAGTTGTTTTCAGGTCCATCTGACATTTCTTCTAGTGCCACCACTGGACCAAAATATCAACAGTTACATTAGGTTTGATCAAATTATGCATTACTACCATTTGCATTAAAATTTCATACTCCACAGAGGATGATCCCCTTGAGCTCTCTGGTGGCGTTAAGTTTGTGTCAAGTGAGGTACATCGATTTGACAAAGTATATTGGATGTGTTAGGTAACTTTTTGTTTTTCCAAAACAAAAAGTTGGATTTCAGTTAAATATGCTGTGGTTATTCTCAATCCCCAGAAGATTAAGTCGTATTGCTTTTGGTGAACCTATGACCTTTTGTCTACGGCCACCATCAGTCCATAATAACTTTTCCAAGTGACCTAACAGGCAGAATACCATGAAAGTTGCTGCGCATGCTACCAGCTATGTAATGCTAAAGGCTAATGCTCATTTTTACCATGTTTACCATATTAGTTTAGCGTGGTAGCATGCTTAACACGAGGTACAGCTGTGGATGCTGGAACTGCCATTAGTTTTCCAAGTATCAGACAAATTACATTTTTGACCTGCTAGCGGTGCGAAGTGAAAAGTCAGGGAATCTCCACAATCATTAGATTTCATACTCTTGGGACTATAAGTATCTTTAATAAATTTCATGGCAATCAATCAGTCTGAACCGAGGCAGCGTACAAACAGAATGACACTGACATAACAAGATGAGAATATTGTTTTAAAAACATTACACCATGTATGGCCACTAGCGGGTTGTTAGATAAGTTCTTCATCCTTGAAATTTGACATTTGAAGTATTCTTCTTAATCTAAAAAAATAAACTCCCAAATGTTTGATTAAATATGTACATCAAGTACAGAAATTATACCCAGCAAATGATACGTAATTTTAGTCCAACAATCACAGGGTGATATGGAGGTGACAGACTTTTCCGGGACACAAACACATATCATTCAAAACAACATTACAAGAAAAGGGGTGTTCCGACACAGATAACTGTGGCGGAAATGCCTCCAATGCACCCTAAAATGCTGGATTAGGTATCGGAAAGATACCCGATTCAACGAATCTATGCATTGATCCAATATCATCTTGTTTATTAGCCCTGTAATAATGTTTTTAACGCATTGGTATCGGATTAGTACCTGGTATTGGTCAATATGCAAAGTTCAGGTAGCGAAATTGGTAATCGGGAAGAAAATAATGGTATCTGAACATCTCTATTACACAAATACTTAAGTAAATGCAGACAGCAAAAAAGGGAATGAAACTGTTGGGTTGATACTTGTAAAACTTGAGGTAGTCTGGTCTTAACACAATGGACAGATGTATACACATAAGAGGTACTAATGCAAAGCTATCTCTTCATAGCAGGATTTTGTGCAATAGTTCTGATTCTAATAAAATACACCTATTTGTATAAAAATCATAACACCACATCAGGATGGCATTAAACATCTGGAAAAGTCCCTCTAAAATAATAGTATCATAAAATCAGTCCCTTCATAAACGTTCCATTGACGTGGTTGCAGTGACAGACATAAATATCAGGGGAGCCTATACAATGGGGAAAAAATACAACACATTATTCCCTAATAATCAGGGATAATTTTGATAGGAATGGCCAGCCTTCCCAAGACAACGTGAAGAGAACCGTCTTGATTCTTTTTCTGCTTTGCAGGCTTGTGACGTCCGTGTAAGAGCTGCAGTAGGTCCAAAACATCAGAGTTTGACTTCTTTTTCTGTTGAGGTTTTTTAGTAACTTTCTTTGCAGTGGTAGCCTTGGGTTTAGGGGGAGTTGATTTCCTTTTCACCGTTGTGTTAGATTTCTTCTTCACATTAGTGGGCTTGGTTGTAGGAGGAGTTGATTTCTTCTTTTCTGCTTTGTTAGACTTCTTCACAGTGGTAGCCTTGGTAGGTTTCGTGGTCGTGACTGTGTTCTTTGTTCTCTCAGAGACTAACTTATATGAGTTGGGCTCAGTCTTTTTTGCATTTTGGCTTAAGTTACCCTTGTGTGGCTTTGAGGATTTCTTTGAATCGCCTTTTGAAGACTCTCCACCCTCCTGAACCTGCTTCTGAACTGGTGCATCCGATCTAAACGCCTTGTTACGTCTGTTGTTTTTTACAGGTGATGCAGAATCCTTTTTCTTGGTCTGGTCAGGCTTTGCAGGGGTTGGTTTGTGAGATGGAGGCTCCAGTTGGAATTTAGTGACTGTTTCTTCTTTTTTCGCTTGTATTGGTTTGGTTTTGTTTGGCTGTGAAAGACGTTTAGCTGCCACATTGGACCTCCGGCCTTCAGGCCTTTTTGTTTCAGGCTTCACTGTAGCTTGAGACGCAGATTTTAAAGTATTTCTTGGTTTACTCAAAGTGGTCCTCAACTTGATCGCTGACTTTGTTGAAACTTGACTTCTGGATGACCTGGTGACTGATTGAGGCTTTAGATTGGGTTTTACTGATGGTGTGGTGGCTGCTGATTTGAGTTTTCTCTCTCTACGAGGGACAGAAGTGGGTTTGTTTATGGGGAGGCCTGGGGTTGGTATGCTTTTGGGCACTGTGGCTCTACTGGTTAACAGCGTTTCAGTCGGTATAGTCTTGACTGGAGGCTGAGGCGTTGAGTACGATGGGACTGCGAGGACTGTGGCGATTGAAGGCAGAGCCCTCTTCTCTTGAGGTGAACGGGAAGTGTGTCTAGTACGTTTCATCTTGTTCATCTCCTGCGCCAGGGCGGTGAAACCGTCGATCAGGATCTCCAGCCTTCCCTCCAGTCTGCTAAGACGAGTCTCCATGTCCGTGTAGCTCTTCTCCAGCTCGTTAACCTTCTTGTTCTTCTCACTGGCCGACTGGAGAGCGATGAGGTCCTTCAGCTGAGAGCTGAGGCGACTCTGCTGGTCCTCCATGGTGTGAATACTCTCCTTCATATCAAGTGTGTTTCTCTCCAGCATGCTCAGCCGCTGGTTGAAGGTGTTCAGGTGAATTCGCAGCAGGTGCTGGAAGCTGGAGTGTCTGTTCTCTGGGCTGGGCGTGAAGCGTGGTGGGAGTCTGGTTGCCGATCTGTTGGGGGTGACTGAGACAATGCCTCGGGTAGTGCGATGGTGAGCTGCAGTGGACAGTAAAGACCTCGTCGGGATGACGATTGTTCCTGCGGTGGTGGGCCACTGGTAGTCACTGTCATCTCCACTGCCATATGATAGTATCTCTTTCTCCCAGCTGAAATTGAACACTGCTTCAGCTCCACATCCCACAGGTAGGAGGCCTTCTATCGGCTTCTCCAGGAAGGGGTCCCCACAACTGTCGGCAGACGGCTTCTCTTCTCTTAATGTCAAAACAGCAGAGTCAGGCATGATGATGAGACGTTCAAACAACAAATCATTTGTATGTTGCACCCAAGTCACCTCGTCATCTTTGCCTTTGGATTGGCAAAGATTGATTAGCCAGACAGGAGTCCTCATAAATGCCTAGTCTACATTTATGTCGCAAAAGACCCAGGAAATACATTTGGTCTGTGCACAGAACATGAACCAACACCTTAAAATTTCGCTACCAGCAAAGCGCAAAGCTGAAGCAGAAAGCAACCTCTGACAAAGCAAAGAACAGAAGAAAGCAAAAGTAAGATCTAAAGCCAACTAAACTAAAGGTTTCCTCATGGACATACAGCACTTTTATGTCTCCTTTGGTAAATGTATTCTCCACAAACAATAAAAATCTGGGTGATGACATTCTCAGTACCACCAAAGGCCCCTTATCCTGTAACAAAGTATTCTAACACAGCAGCAAATCAATAAATCCAAGAACACAATATCCATCTTGAAAAATAGGACACTCAAACTTCACAGGTACATCAGAATGGGTGGCACCGATTTGCATCTCCCATCCTTCGACTGACACCACTCTTTCATAACTGCTGGAAAAGAACAAAACAAAACAAAAAGAGATGCGAACCACACACATGCTTTTATCCCTCTTCTGTGAATGAAACCACGTGGTGCCACTGCCAGCCCCCGCTAACCTCGCTGCCGGCCCACCCGGTAACCCCAAACACTGAGCGGCGTCCAAAGGACTGTGAGAGGAAGAAAAGAAGAAAAGGAAAAGCAGAAAGAGGAGAAGAAGAGGGGGGCGTACCTTTCACAGCGTCGACCGGTGTATCTAGGGGGACAGTTGTCACAGGTTGGCTGGCCGTCAGAGTCCAGATAGCAGGTCGAGGAAAATCTGTGCCAACAGAGGGACACATCTCATGAGGACAGGGCTGCACGATTACAGCCAAAATGATAATAGGGCATATGATTTGTTCTTGCTTAACATCACTTGCCCCAAATCCAAAATACTTCCAAACAACAGATGATGATCTGTTTTGAAGGACTAGTTCTTTGACCTCTGCTGCAGGCATTTGATTTCTGTTTTGCCTGCCTGTTCTGCTCTCTACCACCATAACTTTTGCACTGGCTGCCGCTGTTAGTTTACAAAGCGCTTGATTTGCTATGCAGCAAAGTTTTCTATGATTAAAGCAACATTTTAAACATCAATATCACAGTTAATCATGTTCATTTAATTGTGGGAAGCCAAAATCGTGACTGGGATTAATATTAATTGTGCAGCCCGACATGAGGGTGCTTGTTTTGGCAGCACTCATATGCAGTTTGATCTCTGGTTAATATGGGGCATTTGATTAAAGCGTTTTTTCAGCCCCTGCATTGCACGCTGTTTACTTTGCTTAATCTAGCATTAAACTGAATAGTTAACAGTAATCTACACTGACTGAATTAAACTGACACAAGTTGAAAAGACTTTAAGACATGAACTCACTGGTTGCTGGAAGCGGTTCCAGGACAGGGGCACGGTTGGCAGGCCTGAGCAACACTCGTAACAGGGTTTCCATAGAAACCAGTCTGACAGCGCTCACACCTTGGCCCGGCAGTGTTATGGAGACATTGCTTTTGGTCAGGACACACAGACAAATAAAAAGAGGTGAGTTCCACGGAACAGTTGAATATACTGTACTTACAGAGTGACAGTGTTTCCACATGTCGGGATTTGCCAAGAAACCATTATTACATTCCTTCGCAGAGATCAAGGCGGGTTAGACGCTGCCAAAGAACAGAGAGAGAGAAGAAGAGCAGCATAAAACCTTACCAGACACCTGCCGGTCTCCGGGTCACAGCTGCTGGCGTGACCATTACAGTCGCACCTCTCACAAGTGCCCAGGTACAGGCCGGAGCTGGAGCGAGTGTAACCATCGTCACACTCCTGCAACGACATGGAAAAACACCTCAGGTGAGAGACAAGTGAAGACAAAGAGGAAAATGTCTTTGTTCCACTGCAGCAGGGAGACAGACTGCAATTATCATCAAAGACAGTAATGGAAAAAAAGTCAGAGACTTTACTGTGCTATTATTAACAAGTTTAGGCACATCTCCGCCTTACTCTTCTCCCTTTATTTCAGCCTAAAACTAAACTAACTAATCTAGAGCATAAAAGATTCTTTATTCAAAGTCCACTTATTATTATTATTTTTTTTTTAGCTTTCAAGCAAATCTCACGGTCCTCATCAGCAAATGGAGTCTGCACAGATTAAATGGAGGTGGTTCAATTGCGATCCTACCATACTTAGGTTGCCTGATAACAAATAAACCATCTCCACAACTACTGAGCAGACTCCATCTGCTGATTAAGACCATGAGATGCAGATGAAAGCTCCAAAAAAGAAAGTAAGTGGACCTTGAGTTAAGATTTTCTTTTGTAGAATTGTGTACCTGGCAAGAGGGACCTTTGTATCCTTGAGGGCAGGCGCACTCTTCCACCTCCAGAGCACGTTCATTACCGGTGGGCTGAGGAACAGCGATGTCCATCTTGATGTCTGAGATACTATTTAAGACAAAAAACACACAATTAACAGAACGAACAATACACTTTATATTTACCATTAAGTGCAAAACTCTTGGGCTGAATTTAAAGGGTGATTCCGGTATTTTTAAACCTGCTCTCTATCTTGTTTTTTTTTCTAAAAGATTTGTGATGCTGCAGTATAATTGTATTGATGATAACTATGATCTTTAAAAAAAAATTAAAAACTGATATTATTTTGATAATACACATATGATGATACTGTGCAAATAATCAAGTGTCACTTTCATTCTGGCTTTGACTCCTTCCCCTAGCCCCCCCACAAACCTTTTTTTCTATCCATTAAATGTAATTTGCACTTTAAACTTTCACTATAAGCTTTTGTACAGGTATTATTACATGATTCTCTCTCCATCTCCCCACACTCGTATTTGCAAAATGCACAATAAACAACTTTGCTTTCAAATTTTCTATAAATATTGGGATAATATTATGGGTACAAAAAGTGTTTGAATTAGTCCAGCAGATCACCTCAGCTGGCAAACGCAAAACAGACTGCAATGGCTGCAATGTAATCCTTTGGAGCAAATGCGCCTGTCTATGTTCACTGAAAATGCAAAATGTTTTTGCCACTGACATATTGAGAATGTTACTCAAAGTGCCTGGCAATGTGTATGGAGAGTATCCCGACAGAGATAGACCTTTTTGTTAAATAGTAAGATCCTTTTTGTTTCACCTGCCACATCGCTTTGTTCAAAGCCACCAGACTCCACTGACAAACTTATTTTACAACAGAGATCAAGTTCCACATGTTAGTTTGGAGTCGAACTAAACCTTTAACAGACCAAAGTCAGACAATGGCACAAACAACTAATCAACAGAGGCAGACCAGCATCTCCCATATTTCTGTGAGGTAAAATTACTGTTTTTGTCAACGGTGTCTGGTGGCTTTGAAGAAAGCGATAAAACAGCTGTTTCTGGTTAAAGAAACAGATTTTCTCTTTAACAAAAAGGTTTGTCTCTGTAGGGATCCTTTACATAATGTTGTCAGACATTTAAAATTACAGTCTGAGCCTGTCAGCTTTTGAGACAATATTTTACAGCCCAATAAATCAGGTGGACAAATAAAATTTTAAACAAAGAATGTTTCTGCGGTTTCACTCACTATAGAGAAACCAGCAAACACACCTTTCTGAATAATAGGTTGAGTGATTTCATTAAGTGCTTTGCTCGTAAAATACACAGTGTAGGCTCACGTTTATCTGTGTTACCACATGTTATGTGCATTTTTAAATACACAGAGACTCTGTAATGTATCTTGTTGAGACTGTTATGAAGGTGGGAGGTTGGATGTGACGATGGTGGAATTCAAATAATCATACAGACGCTATTACATGTTCACTATTTTAACACTTAACCTTAAAGGACAGCCAGAACAGTGGTATGGTGGGCAGCAGTTATTGTCTATTTAGTTATTGTCATGTTCCTTTTTATATTATGTATTTATTTTTATGTTTTGTATTTTAGTATCAGTCAATTTTACCCTTTATTTTGCCAGAACATTTTCTCCAGTCTGGTGCTGTTTAAGGGACTGTGTTTTGTGGGTTTTGATCTGTTGCAGCTTTATGTTGTTGAATGTGAAAAAATCAATAAACTTGAAGTCATAAAACAACCTTGTGCAGTAAAAGTACCAGAGGAAACTGTACCTGCTCTCAGCCATGTTGTCTGCGTAGGTAGCCCTGATCATGAAGACAGTGACGTCGGCCAGAGCCATCAGCAGGTGCTCACGTGTGCACGGCTGCCCATCAGCACGACGCCACGCAGACTGTCGGCCAGAGAAATGGAGAACAGAGAAAAGTTGGTCTACTAACTGTGCTGGGATTAAGATTTAACTGAATGATAATTCTCTATGAACAATGAAACACACCTCTCTGAAGGTCACAGTGACAGTTTGCGGGACCCGTGGGAGAGGCTTGGTCTGAGAGTTGTGCTCCAGGAAGATGCCGTTGCCCTGGAGAACCACATCTGGCCGGCCGTCGATCACCAGCGAGCGCTGGGCCGGCTCAAAGCGCACGGTGTAGCGACTGTCTCTTATACACATCTAGATGTGTATAAGAGACAGGAAGAACCCGGCCTTACACTCGTCACACAGAGCGCCTGCCACGTTGTTCTGCACACACACACAGAAACAAACAAACAAACAAACACATGCACATATGTCATCCATCTGCCTTCACAGAAACATAAATAGTACGACACGTCAGCCTCATAAACCATAGATGAACAACAGATCACACTAAATGCTTATACCGTAATCCTAATATTCCAGATTGTCAATGAAGATTGTGTCTATAATGCATTATAAGCACATATAGAAGACATTATAAGTTTTAAAAAAATCAAGCAGGCATTTTTTGCAAATAGTTGGGTGTCATGATTGATGAAAGACCTAATTTTCTCCCCGCGTTCGGTGTCTTGGGGCGAGTTCACAAAGTTCTTGTTTTGTTTTTTTTACTTCTGTGCTCATGACTGTTCTACAGGACTGTAATACTACATGGTACAAGTGTTGGTCCACTACTTTGAAGTCAAAACTGTGCCACCGAGTGAAAATGTGCCCTCAGTTTGTAGGCCAACCAGCCTACCATAATAACACATTAAGGCTGGCCAGCAACATCGTTTCTGATCTGAATCATGTCCTGAACAGTGAATACAGACTGTTACCATTAAACTGGAGATACAGGGTTCCACGAAGAACTCTTTTGTACACGAGACAATCCTAAAACTGAATATGGTGTGATTGTAATGTTATGTTAAATGTATTTTTTTTCTTGTCTTAATTTTTTGTCTTTTCTGTGATGTTGCAAACGGAGCTGCTGTGACGCGAGAAAGATTTTAGACTTGTGACAATAAAGCATCATCATCATCATTGATAAGTGTTTATAATCATGCATGGCATCTTATCACAAAGTTTAGATAAAGTACTATAAGCAGAGGACATAATGTATTATAAGTTAGGCATTTATAATGCTTTATAGCTCCACGCTGAAGTAACAACAGTGTTTTAAAGAAGAATTGGAGTCCTGGGTTACACAGCACATTACAACTACCACAACTTTAGCCAGAGAACTGCCCCAACATATTGTAAGAGATTCTAAAATATAAAAGTTTTGGAAATGTGCAACATTTCTAAAAGTCTCTTAGCCCAATGTTACCCCAGTCTTGCACCACAGGTTACTGTGTTTGGTGTGATGATGCCATCGTCTGTTTTAATCGAAATGTTAAATATCTGGAGTTCTGGAAAATAAAGACTTGTCATGGCTATATAATAATTGTGGTCTTTTTTTGTCTTACACTTAACTTGCAGCCAGCCAATACTGCTAAGTTCTCATATTGTATTATAGCATCATACAAGTAATACTACAGGGATAGCAAGTCATTATTGCAAAATTTTTTAAGATAAAAAGTTTATTTCGCCATAATGACCCACTCACTTCACATTATCCTGCTAATTACATGGCTACTTACTTTAAAAAATCAATAATTTGACACAAAATATAAATTTAAAAATGATTTATTGATTTGAACATTATTTTATTGCTCCTCCAGAGTTTATGATCAGAACTGCGTCCATAGCAACAGTCTGTCAACACTTACTTTAGAAACCTTGTCATGCATTATTATAAATATTTAAAAAAAAAAATGAAACCATATAAATGCATTATAATATATTAATATTTGTGAATATAATGCATTATAGACATGATCTTTTTGTTGTTTTACCACAGTGCATACATACCTTGCAGCTGCATGGTCGGCTGGTGGAGCTGATAACTCCTCTGTTATCACACTTGGAGGAGCTTGCTGCAGGGAGAGAGCAGTGGAAAGATGATGACACATGGGGAAGGAAAGGAAAGTTCACCTGGGAGTGTTCCAGCCACTCTGCATACCTGAGCCATGACCACATACTACAGCCTACTACTGTACCACCAGGGGAAAAAA